>JAGSPU010001529.1:0-162722 GCA_019321725.1 Paulownia fortunei
ATGCAACGAATAAGGGAAGCAGTGGTGTTGGTATTCTTGGCGATGTGCTCAAAGGCAGTGAACTCAATGCCGTACTGGTGGTGGCCAAGCGATACGGCGGAGGCGTCGGGCTACTGCTTGAGCTGGCGGCTGGCGGTGGAGGCCAACAACATTAGAGCGTGGCGGACAGTCCCGACTCATTGCTTGCGCCACGTGGAGGCCTACATGATTGCTGGGCAGTACCAGCGGGACGTCAGCCTCATTGTGGACAATATGTAGCTACATTGATACCATAACTCTCTCAAACGATGGTTTGGATGCTTGGGTTCTAGACGTGGACGATACCTGCATTTCCAACCTCTTTTACTACAGAGGGAAGCGTTATGGGTATGTTGGTTTAATTGATATGAATCACGACTCATGACTCATGAGAGAATTATGCAGTACACTAGCTTTTTTTCTTTTCTTTTTTTTTTTTTTTGTTTGGGAATATTTCTGGCCCAAGATCATGTATAATTGTGATTTTGTTTTTACAATTTTGTAGGTGTGAACCATTTGATCCATTGGCATTTAAGGCATGGGCTTTGAACGGAGGGTGCCCAGCAATTCCTGATGTTCTCAGATTGTTCAACAAGTTGATCCAAACCGGGTTTAAGGTATTCCTGGTTACGGGCAGGGATGAAGAAACACTTGGGCCGGCCACCACCGAGAATTTGTACAACCAAGGATATTTTGGATATCAACGTCTCATTTTAAGGTACCTATATACGTAATATTTCTTTTCTATTTCCTCCTTATAACTTATATGTGTGTGTGTAGGAATGTTGCGTACAAGGGTCAAAGTGCGATAACGTACAAGTCGGAGATACGGAAGCAAGTGGTAGGAGAAGGATACAGAATATGGGGGAACGTAGGAGATCAGTGGAGTGATCTTCAAGGAGAGTATGCGGGCAATCGCACCTTTAAGCTCCCTAATCCCATGTACTTTATCCCTTGATTAATTAAATAATAATTAATCAAATGAAAAATGGGGATACATATATTTAATCTCTGTGGTGTATTGACTTTATTAAAGTAAAAAAAAAAAAAAATATGTGTCGTTTGTATTTCTTATCCTCATTAGTCATTATTCCAGAGAGCCAAGAATTGTATGTAACTGAGGTTTGGCAAAATCCACTTCACAGACTTTGGCAAATTCTGTAATCTCAAGACCTAAATTATTCAACAAATAAATAAATGAAGCTTGGCTAAGATATGGCTTCACTCAACTTATTTTTAGTCTTCTAACCATTGTTTCACATTTTATATTAAGATCTTTGGAGAAAAAAAAAAAAAAAAAAGTCAATAAGATCTTGGTGGCTCAAGAGTTCCTTTTTTAAAAAAAAATAAATAAAACGAGCCGGGCAGTGTCCGAAGATCTTAGTAATTTGTTTAAGTAACAATAGCTCATTATTCTGAATTACTTGACAAAATAATACCTAAAAAGAAAATCTGATAAATTACTAAATTTTATGGTTGGTGAAGCAACCATATATTATATGGGCTTTTTATATTCCGGTGCGGCTTTGTTGTGTTGCCAACAGCAGCAACTGACCGAACCAAATTAATGTTTGTTTTGGAGCAGTAGAGGTACGTCCATTTTGCCGAAGACATTGTGAGGAGTAGTAGTAGTAGTAGTAGTAGTGAATAGTGATATTTGATGGAAAAATCAAATTCCTGGAAATGCTTGGGTGTGGTGAAAATGGAGATAGCCTAGGCTAAGATACAGAATACCTCTTACTCCTGACAGTTTTCCCTTGTGTTGCTTTGAGCTTCTTCCCAGACTTGTGTTGTTTTCCTCCATCTTGTTGCCCCTTAAATATACCAATTCTTCCAATCCCTTTAGATATGGAGGTTAACAAAGTTCTCCCCTGCCTAGACTTGTCCATCATCCCCTGTTTCATCACCACCTGTTCTTTTTCCAGATCACTGAGCCTTACTCGCATTCTTGATATCTCCAGCTTCAGTTCCCGATTCTCCCTCCTCAGCGAAGCATAAGTATCTCGGGGGACATGGCAGCGCTAGCAACCCCACTGCTCATCTTTTGCGATAATAATAATCCGTCTCCACAACTTCCCGACAATGCATTCTTCAACCGAAGCTGCTCAAAATATAGAACTCGAACCACCAAGTGGACTGGGAGTCTATCATTTTGGGCAGCATGATTGCAAGCTTCTTGGGACAGTTTCTGGCAGTCCATCAACTTGCACAGCTTCTTGCATTCATGTTCATTCAGCATTGGATGGGCCTAATGAATGGGAAAACAAAAGATCTATTAAAGGAAAATATGTAATACTACCCTGCAAAGAAAAAAAAAAAAGAAGGGTTTAAAGAAGATCATATTCCTCCACAGTTACAACTTTCTGTTATTGGGAACTTCTTCTTTCTATTAAGAGATGCAGGCGAAGCTTTATATGGTTTATATATGTAACTTCTGTGCTCCAAACACTATGTTTGATAAATCAATGTATTACCTTTAAGTAAATGTCAATAGCCTGTAAAGTCATCATCAATGACACGAGCATAATCTGGTAGTACCTCAATCATGGCAATGAACTTTGGAAGGCTCAAATACGGGTCAGGAGCAATTTCAGCTAAATATGCATCAATAAGCCTTCCAACTTTTAACAAGGAATAGACCCCATCCTTTGATTCATAACCACTTTCTTCATTCTTCTTCTTCAATCCTTTGCAGGAAATGAACCAGAATCCGATGGATTGTGTCAACGTCAAACAAGGAATCACCTGTTTGGACCGACGGTATAAGTAGATCATCCAATAATGCCATTTCTAATCTATAAGCAATCCTCCTCTCGAGCTCAAGCCGACAAGCTAAGTAGCATCCACTATAATAGCTACCCTCGTCATCCCAAACAAAAAATTCAATGGAATAGAAGAGCTTTTCTCTGTATAATAGAGTTACCAGAGATTCAACAATCGCCTTCGGCCATTTTGATTAAGCTAGGATTTGTGGGTTCCATATTTGAGGCTTCCCAATGCCCCTTAGTGATGTTTGTGCATAATGCATCAAAGAGGCAACTATGCTATCTGTCCGAACACCAAACTACTCATGATAAAAATTGATTCCCAACACGAAAGATCTTCAACCACCACTCGAGACACCTATCTTTAAGTTCTAAGGATCCACTATGACAATCTAAACGAGATAGACCTGATACCAGCTGTTCCTTACAAGCATTCCTGGCAATCACTAATACATCCGTCTGGAATTCCTATTTCATCAGCAAGAGGTAGTAAGCTCTCACAGGCAGATAGAACTGAATTTTTCAAGACTTTGAGATACAATTTCAGTTAGATAGGTTTCTGTACGTTCGATGAGGTTTTCGTCTCGATAATCTTCAGTCATTTCCAAGTACTCTGCAGCGCAGCGCAGGGGGCTACATTTGTTGTTGTGATCTCAAAATTCATGCTATAACAAAATTTTGCTGCAAGTTCAAATGTTTCCGGCCCGCCTGGCAAATTAGTGAGTTCCAGCTTTGACAGACTTGCATTTTTGGCATCCGCAACCAGCTTACGGATCTTTCCACTTCGAGCTACCAGGGGGAACTTTTGCAACCAAAATGATGCACAAGATTTTCATTAGTTTGAATAGATTAGAAAATCAAGAAGACAAATATCTTTTCAAGACAGACAAAATCAGTTTATAACTATGCATTGTTGTACAATGCAACACTTATCATTTTCACAATCACAAGTATCTTCCTTCTCCATTTTCAGAAGAGTAACAATACGAAATATTGACATAAGCTAGATGTCACGACCATGGAGAGCTGGAATCAATTGACCATATACTTGTATAATGCATAACTGAAATTTGAACTCTTGGTATTAGTTTGGCCTTAAACAAGACAAATAGATATTATTACCTTGTGCAATAGAAACGATTCTCATCAACAATGATTGTGATGTCCCCAGCAACATCTGAGAAAATACTGCATACAAAAAATTGCATGTTATATGTAGTATAAGTTCATTGTTACTCCATGCACATGAAAGGTAAACACCTAGGGTATGATGAATGAGCAACAACCATCAATAGAAATTCAAAAGGCTCCTATTGTTTTACTGAAAATAGGAATACAACAAGATGAAACGATTAAACACTAGGCCAATAAAAGCACAAGCCTATCAGGTTGGAGAAACGGAGTTCAGCTGAAAAATAAATCCAAATGTTCAATTACTAAGTGATCTACTGAAATTTTTGGAGATGATCTAATATATCCCCACTAAAAGAACAAACAAGGTTTAGAAAATATCAATCGAGCCTCAGGTTATAGATACTAAACACTGCACCATAATGCAGTCCACTACTAACTTGGATTTCTGCTTAAGGGGGTCGGTGTACTTTCTCTTGTCAAGAAAGTGATGAAACAGGGATTTCATCGACTAGGACCTACTTGAGATATCAACTACTGTTGTTATAAGGAAGTGTACTCTTAACAAATCTAAGAGAGATTGCTTTCAATTGCCTAAAATTTCTTGAAGTCTAGTGCTAAATGTGACCCAAAAAAACAAGAATAAGAAAAGGAAAATTTCAATAAAATCCGAAACTCCCGGGAGATGGCCAGTGAATTAGTGCTCCCTTCAAAACAACATAACAAGAGCCGGTGCTCTCGTAGTTATTGGTTTGTGAGCTGCGTTGATGCAATGTTAGATGCTTCGTTTTTTTTTCTTTATTTCTCTGTGTTTTGTTCGTCCTAGACGATGCACATGTATAAAGGCTTTATTTTTATTTTGTGACTATAAAAGATCAAAACACAAAGAAGTAAGCAACAAGAAGAAGAAAAAGAAAGAATGAAAGAAAAGGCTACTAATTTTAGAAGTGAGCACCGGTTGGCAAAGGAGGTAGAGAACTTGGGGGTGGCGGTGGGAGAAGGGTGGTGTGGGGTGGAGAGAGACTGCTCCCACACCATTCTATGCTTTCTCCAATTGCTGCTGCTCTTTGCCGTTGAATAACTATTATAATGATTAAGCTTCACCTTCTCCTTGCAACACAATCTCGAACTATTCCCACTACCAAAACTAAACAAACAGTAAAAAATGCAATGAAGAACCAATCATTCAAGAGAGAAGGAAGCTAAAAGTTATTCAAGAAGGAGCCACATTGCCATAAAAAGGAAAAAAATGCAAGAATTGTCATTAAAAAGAAGGGAAAAGAAAATTGAATACCATGTCATGCACCACCTATATATATCAGTATATGTATGTACAATAAAGATAAAAAGAAAAAAAAAAAAAAATTAGGCATGCAAAGCGACTATTTATCTTAAAAGGAGGATTGCAGATTACTTACAACAGAATTTACCTTTTCCTCTTTATGCAGAAGCGCCTTTTGCTTTTCATTCCTTTGTCTTGTTCTTGTGAAATGGATTGTCTTTAGTTTTCACTTTTTTCATTGTTTAATTCAGTGTCTGCTTTTTCAGAGTGACTAAATAAATTAATTTGGTGATGGTGGTGAAGGAGCCTATACCCATCATCATCTTAATTAGAGCTTTTAAATTGTATTTTAAATTTCGAATATGTGGAGCAGACGTTACAGATTTTGGGCCGGGGCAGCAGCGTGGTTTTTATTCAATGTCCTGTTTGATATGTAACTAAAATAGTTAGTTAAGAAGATAAATTAAATTTTCTGTGTTTTTGGAAAAAGAGGATAGTTACTACTATAAATATGGGCGCAACAGCGTAGATGCATAAAGTAGATGAGAAATATATGGCAAAAGTTAAATTGATAATTACTGAAAAAAGTTACTGCATATGGCCTATGGGAATGGGAGGGAGGGAGGGAGCATGTAAAGCAGTAAAACCATGGAGGCACACACACTCTAGGGCCAAATTATTATTAGATGAACAATCTGGGCAGCCTTTGTCTCTACTCTAACCTCTACTACAGCTTCACTTATACCAAAGTCTTGACTGCTTTGTTTAATCAATAATAAATGAAAACAAATTATAATAGACTGATGTTAATATATTCAGAGATTTTGCAAAAAATTATAGTGCTCAAAATTAGTCAAGATTGATGTGTTAAAAATGGCCCAAATAAAGAATTGAAAAGATGGAGGGAGAGGGGATGGATAGAGTGTTTATTATTGACCAAGAAAAGGAGTTGGTGGAGGCAAAGGAATGTGGAGAAATAGTATGATGGGTCCTCTTCATATCCCTAATAAGTAAGTGACTGTGTCGCCACATCCCCATCAACTACTGAACTACTGCCGAATACAAACCCAACTCCATTATTACATCCTCAATAATGCCCATTTGCTTCCTCTTTTATGATTAGTTTGAACTGATGAATTTAAATTAAAAAAAAAATAAATTGTTTTTTATTTAATTTATTTGAATAATCTATTAATACAATATATTTTATATTATTGAATTCTTATTTTAAATTATTTTTGAATCATCATGCTTGAATTTTAATTCCATCAATGATTCCGTTAATGGATTTTATTTTTTTCGATTTATTTATATATACTTTTACATTTGGGCTGCTGTAAAATGGTGGCTAATATTACACCAATATATAGTAATTAAATCAATCATTAATTGGAATTACATGTTCTGCTTAAGTATTTCTATGAAAAATACCATAATATTGAAGAACCACATGATACTATTTTGCATTTAATTGTTTGATTAGTTTCCGAAACTAAATTTTAGGTTATTCAAACTTGACTTGCAATATGCATAAGCTTTTGAGGATTGTTATAAACTTTATTAGCAACAATTTTTATTTTTTATTTATTAGGATAGCTAATTAACTAATCTTAGCAAGGAAATGAAGTAGAGGAAAAAATTATTCACGAGCTCAACCAAGTAAGCAACATATTTCGCTTTATTTAGAGTTGAATTTTAAATATATCAAATATAAGTAAAAACTTATACATCCTTACTCATAAATTGAGGGCAGCAACTCTATATTTTATGCTAAAAGTTATAAAATAAAATAAACAACTTATCCATTCATCATTTTCATCTCCAAATGAAAAAAAATTATGATGATCATGGTGTGAATTCATGATTTTTTTTTTATTAATTTCATGGTGAATTGTCATATATAATTTTATTAAATATTAATTTTAAATTATAATTTTGCTAAGTAAAATTAAATATGCGATTTTAAGCAGTATGACGGTTTTAATCAACAAAAATAAAAAAAATCATATAATTGCAAAAAAAAAAAAAAATTCAATATTTTAGTTAAAATTTAAATTGACATGAAAATATACTTGAACAATGACAATAAAAAATTTTCAAAATAAAAATATAAAGACCAAGTTTTTAATTTTACAAATGCCACAATATTTAGTGTGAATTGTATTACTTAAATGAAACAAAATAAAAACAATAATCAATATTAAGTAATAATAACTGTTGAGTGTTGATACTAAGGTTTGAATTTTAAATTATTTTGATGGTATGATTTTTTTAAAATTATAATTTTTATTGTAAATTAATATTAACATCACGTTACAATGCAATTCAAATGATTTGAAGGATTTTTTAAAATTCATGATAGCAAAGAGAAAGGAACAAATAAACATTGAAAACCAAAGAGGTGGACAGAAATCGGAAAAGCGAGGGACTAAATCTCGAAATATCCATTTAAGTTGGAGCGAAAAGAAAAGGAAAAAGAAGAAAGAGGAAGAAACTTTGAGTGAAATACCCGGACGAGCGGAAGGCGTTCTCCAGACCCCGGGCCCAAAAGAAAAAAAGAAAAAAAAAGGAAAAAGGAAAAAGAATCACAGAGTAAAAGAAAATCTCGCGTAGTTTGTGGAGCCCTGTAAGTAATCTGAGTTAGCCTTACACATCCATAGTTGGACTGACCTCCACCATACACACACATATCTTCGGACCCAAAAGAATGCCAGCCCACGACGTCGTACTGTTGCCGACTGCGCTCAAGCTGTTAGTAGTATTCATCCCCCAACTCAAATCTCAGTAATGTTGCAATTTCTGTTTGATTATAGATTGTAACAGTGATTGGCTTCCGTCTCTGCAGTTACCCTCCAATTGTTTCTCTTGATTGCCGCTCTCAAGCATTCTACCCGCTTAATTTCCCGTTCCATTTTAATCTCGATCTTCGGAGAGGTTTGTTAAGTTATCCTCAACTACTAGTCCAGTAATTCCTTGTATTGCCATTAGTTTTTTTAATTTTCCAGTAACGTTGAAATCATTTTCGCGCAGAGTCACTCACTGGGGTAGCATCACACTTGGTTGCTTTTTTGATTTTTTATATATGTATATATATAAAATATTTTAACATGAAATTTTAGCTGGAATAATATTACTATTAGTTCCAGTTCACATTAAGCTTCTAACAGATTGAAATTTGAGATTCGTGGGTTCTGAATGCACATAACAGCTCATTTGAAGAAAGCGGATAAAAGATAAACTACTGCTATTCATATTGTAGCTTTTCAAATAGTTAGATATGCCAGGCTCAATGGGCTGCCTGTACGAATTTGTATTTGTTTCATGGCTTCACGCATTATTACCCCTTTACTTTGCAGGCAGCAGGAACCAAAAGGTTTCTAGACTGAAGGCAGGCTTCTGGAGTCCATTAGATCAGGGTAAATCCGTAAATGAAAGTATCTGCTAATTGTGATTTATTATGGTATCTATTAGTATACATGTCAACCAAATATTATCTTGGCTTAATAGATAGTTTACTTGTTCATCTTCTTCATTGGATAAGTCTGCCGCACATAATTATGCTTGGCGCTTCAATTTATCTTTCCACTTGTCTAAATAGTTAAAACATGTAATGTTCGGACTACACATAACGACATCACAACTGCTGTATTCAAACTGAAGTGGGGGGATCAACAACTTGAGACTTTGCTGCACTTCATGTTGCAGGATTTTGAAGAATAATACAGCACAAGTTATGGAACCACCATCCACTGCTGAAGAAGAGGAAGAGCCCTTGCCCGAGGAATTTGTTCTTGTTGAGAGGACCAAACCTGATGGAACAGTTGAACAGATCATATTTTCATCTGGTGGGAATGTTGATGTGTATGATCTCCAAGCTTTATGCGATAAGGTGATTAAACTATTCATTTGTTTTTTTTTTTGCTCCTTGTCTTGCTTTCATGGAAGGTTGTTCGTTGTAGCATGTAACAAAAAACATTTGTTTCCATGATGACATTCTTATCTGATATTATCCATTGCATTAATTCTAATTCTCTTCTCTAGATATGCCATAGATACCAACATGAGATTCTTTCCTTCTCACATGGTAATGAGCGATCTTGCAAGTCTCACTTTTTGTGGGCATGTCTCCGAATAGATGAAGCTAATTGTCACTGCCACATCATATTAGTTATTGGAGCATATTTTATGAAAAAACCTTGTAATTCTAGTGTTGCAATATACCATATGACATGCGCACTTTCTGTGTCCTATTTTGATTAAGGTAGATTTTCTCTAGTTCTCTGCAATTTCCTTCTTTGCTTCATGTTGTTATGACAATGTCCCTGCTGTTTTTCCTGCCAAAACAGTTACACATTCTTACTTTGAATTGCCTGATTTGTGGGCTTTGTTCGAGTCTCTTTTCTGTCTAATAGTAAACAAACTCATTTCCTCGTTGTATTTCAGTTGTCCGTATGCTTTTCAGTAACTTTCCATGAGTACATATCATTCCCTATTGGATGAGAAATCTCTTGTTTCCCATGCTGAAATGGTCCCCTAGTAGCTTTCCCTTCACAATGCTTCTCTCTAGCTTCTGTTGCAAACACTCAACTGTGTTCATGTTGATAAAAGTTGAAGTTGAAAGAAGATTTAGTTACGTCGGTTGCAATACTCCTATATAGCTTTAATGCTTAAAAACTCCTTGACTGGGGCTCTCTGATAATTTTTGCTCATACCTATTCTATGGTTGGGGAAGGACTTGGGGAAAAGATTACCCATCCTTACTAAACCAAAGACATGAAAAAGACTATACTTGTATATGCCTGCAATCCCCACTGTACCTAAAGAAGAATATGATAAAGCTTAGTTGAATTGAGTTGAGTTGAGTTGGGGCGGGTAATATAGTGCATTAACATGTGTGACAGAGGAGTTTTTGGCGTTATTGCTTGTATACCTAGTTAGAACATATTAGTATCAATGGTTTTCTTGAAATTATGTTAGCTATCTTTTGGTACACCTTTTCCTGATATTAGTTTCTTCCGGCTGTTGGTTTTTTATAATATCTTATTTCATTCCGTTGAAAACTAAGTTCTTATTATAATCCCCATGATGCATTTAATAGGTTGGTTGGCCTCGGAGGCCACTGTCAAAGCTAGCGGCAGCTCTGAGAAATAGCTACATAGTTGCTACTTTGCATTCCATAAGCAAATCAGCTGGAGAAGGTATTTGGTAACAGGACCTTTCCTGGTTAAAGAATATAGCTTTTACATGAAACTAAATATCTAATGCTTGTTTTTCCAAAAAGTATATTGCTAACCTATCTATCAGTTATTAGTAAGTTTATTAAATAAACTAAGTGACGGACATCTTAGTGTACTTTGGCAAGTTACTTGGCAGAGGGAAATGGCCAAAAGAAGTTGATAGGAATGGCCCGTGCTACATCAGATCATGCTTTCAATGCAACAATTTGGGATGTTCTGGTTGATCCTTCTTACCAGGTACTCTTTTGGCATTATATAAAAACGGACGTATCAGTGAAGCTATATTTTGCTGCTTGCTATCTAACTGAAATTTGGATATCAGCTTTCTGGTGTTACACGGATATGGTCCTGGCAAGAAAATAGCATGATATTTTTGTTCCTGTTGAAGAATTTTCTTTTAAATGTTGGTTCTTGATATAATTTTTTTCAAGAGTAAATGAAGAAACTCATGAAATACTTGGATTCTCTAGCCATGTTTGTTACTGCAGAGTGCATCACTAGGGTGTTGATGTTATAATTCACTTTCTGAATCTGGTTTTTTATTTTGGCAACTCATAATCATGTCAAATCTAACACTTAATTCTACAAAAGAAGCTTTGTTTTGTAACTTGAATTCAAGTTAGAACCTGATTGTTATTATTCCTATATGTGTAAAAAGTAATATCCATCTTTTGTTGGTTGGACCAGAAAGGATTAAAAAGTTAATACTTGTGCTAATCCATGCCTTATAGTTTGTGTTTTTGATGGATGTGCTGGTGATTTAGGGCCAAGGACTTGGAAAAGCCCTTATTGAGAAGCTCATAAGGGCTCTTTTGCAGCGGGACATTGGAAATATTTCACTTTTTGCAGATAGTCAAGGTATATCAGCAATCATATACTGATCAGTAGAGAGAAGCTTCTGAATCTCTGCATTGAGCCTTTAAATTCCATCAACTTTTGGCATAGCAAGAAGATGCATCTTAATATAATAACAAATGTTTGAGTTAATCTTGTTTCTTGCAATTGGATGCAGTTGTGGAATTCTATCGGAATCTAGGTTTTGAACCCGATCCTGAGGGCATTAAAGGTATGTTTTGGTACCCAAAGTATTAGTTGATGTGCAGTCTGAGCGGCGACCATTGACTGAACCAGAAATACTTGGATGAATGTTTGTTTGGGGGAATGTGATAATTTCCTGCTCCTATGGTGTCAATTACCATATGGTGGCCTGTGGAGCTTTTGAAGAGCCTGAATTTGTAGATGTATATACAATTCCCAATACCATGATATGGGCATCATATGGGCATTGAAACGTGCAGTGAAGTAAAAATTAAGAAAATACTAGCGGCTATTCTTCCTTTTCATGATGCAATATTGTTTTATGCTGCAGGATTATTGATTATAAAATATGACGTTCTAATATAATATCCATTGGATTGCATTAGATGTTTGGATAGGGCTATTGGATTTTATGGCTGAGTATTCTGTGGTTCACAAATATTATGATATTGAGCAGCGGTAATTGTCAAATAATCAGTGACGTATTTAACTGCCCTGGTTTGACTGTTTCACTTGGTTCAGTGCGATTTTTAAATTGTAAAAAAAGTTAATTCCAAGGCCATGTAGATAGGAGGAGTGGGATGGGTATTAATGTCAGCGTCGCCATCAATTGAAACTTATAAGTCACACACACACACACACACACACACACACACATATATATATATATATTGTTTTTGATTGTTGCTTAACCTTCTTATCAGTGAAATATATATTGAGATAAATAAAGCCATTTGACTTGGTTAATGTTTGAATTTGTCAAACCCAAACAAACATATTACTAATATGATATTTTCACAATTTGATAGTGTTGGGACTAGGGCTTCCACGGCACACTACAACAATTAGATAGGATATTACAAATTGGATATGTAAGTGGATCCATGGTTGACATTTAAGCACAGGGTCGGAAAGGAACTTGAAACTAATTGTTATACTCAATATGCAAGTGTTTCCGTTTTTTTATAGTTTGTTATATACTATTGATTCGTTGAACAACTCATTTTCACTCCATAGTAATTAACTGAAAACATGCGTCTTTCCAACACAATGTTGGTGTTTATTCTCATCGCCCTCAACCTCAAGTCAAGCATTTGACATAGTGCTTTGTTTGTTATCTGTCGCTTTTACTTGCTGAGACTCGGACAAGAGATGGGAAATCGGCATACTGATGTTCTTCTTTAGATTTTATTGGGCCAGAAAACTCAAGCACTGACCAATATCACAAACTTAAACTTTTAAGGGGACTTAAAAGGTAGGTAATATACAACGGATTCAATGCAATTAGGCTGTTGAAATTGTTCTCTCTTCCCTTCTATTTGTTTTTCTAATTAAATAATAATAAACCGAGAGGATGGAGTGTCATGGACGGAATATTTATTTATACAACTTAATTGTCCAATGGAATTTACTTAAATATTCTTCAGATCAACTTGCAAATTCTGTCTCCCCCCATTCCACGCTACACCTTATTGCTATGTTTGGTTCTTGAGTTCTAGTTTGAAAAAACAATAACAAAAATGTTTCTCCATTTCAAATGATATTATTACCTTTACGCTTCATCATTTGATCCGAAAAAAAGTCCAAGATCCAAACATGGGATATAAGTTTGATAAAAATGACAAGACAAAATTGATATCAATTATACCATAAAGGAAAAAAAGAAAAGAAAAACAACAGAGTGAATAAAGTAGCAAAGTAATAAGTGCCCAAATTTCTTCTGGAGAGACTTGATTTGTCATGTCTTGCTTAAGGCAAGGCAAACCTTAATTCAACCGGGCTTTGGCGCCATTAATGAGTTCTGAGTTCCTGACATCAGTTTCCTACGCTGTAGTGTTTTGAATTTGTCTCCTCCTTCTGTCATCATGGTCGCGCAACCATCCCCAATTTCTGCAATTTTTTACCTGCAAATTCTAAGGTAAAACCCCACCTCTCCCCGTTGACATATCGTTGACAGCGCCATTTACCAAATACTTACGATTTCTTCAAATTTTCTGACTGCTTCCCAGCTCCCATTCCCAAATGATCTATCCTACAAGAATATAAATTCGTAAAATTACTATAAAAATGCTCCTACTCGCTCCTAATTTATTGCCCATATATCTTCCACTGGAGCAAGCGAGTTCTCTTTATTGTATGTATATCATTCCTTGGAATCTCAACGTCTTGATGGATCGTACACCTCTTTGTTTTCTTCTTCTTCTTGAATCGTAGAGTATGTATGACGAGGGATTTTCCAACAATTGGTTATCATGGGTTGTTCAACTATATGATTGGCTTTGTCTGAAAACAGGCATTTTATCATGTTGTTATTACACTTGCAGATGGCAGGGAAGACAGTTCTTCTGGTTGGAATACTTCTTGCACTTTCATTATGTTGTTCTTCTCCAATTGCATATGGACAGATTACTGATCCACGAGAAGGTTATACCCTGTGCTCTTATAGTTTTCACTATTCTTCTTTGCATGCATACATGTGGAAACCCACTAACAAAAATAACCTTGCCTCCATATATTTTATCTTATAAATATTATATTCTAATTTAAAATTTGTGTCTACTGCAGTTGCCGCCTTACTGGCAGTTCGTAGTAAACTGAAGGACCCCTACAAGAATCTCAATTGGACCAAGAAGCACGATCCTTGTGCCTCAAATTGGATAGGGGTGATATGTTACTTAAACGAAACCGATGGTTATATGCATGTTCAAGAACTGTATGTATTTCTCTCTTTATTGCCTCTTGAGACAGAATACTATGTTTATTTCTTTCTGAGAAACGTTCTGATATATTAGTCTTCAGATTGACGTAAAATCAATTGTGCTACTATATACATGCCCTTCTCTCTTTATTGCCTCTTGAGACAGGATACTATATTTCTTTCTTTCTGAGAAACTTTCTAATGTTTTATTCTTCAAATTGACGTAAAATCAATTGTGCTACTGTATGTTTAATGGAAGACAGTTTCACTTAGTGGGGGCTATATTCACTGTTTTGTTTCTTGGTGCTATTGACTCTTTACTTTGTGTCATCCTCTTGCCTGCACAAGCCCAATATTGGCTGATTATGTGGGGAGCTTGTGAATCCTAGTTGCTCATTTTTGGTATCATTATATTAAATATCCATATTAATTGAGAAAGGAAACTTGATCCCAAATCAGGTTGCATTTGCCATGTGATTGACCTTCAACTGTCGGGCAAGGTTTTTGCACTTCTGAAATTTGTAGCTGCTAAAAATGAACATTAAGCAGCTAACCCTTTTGGTTCCTCAATGTACTTTTATCTTTTTCCGTAGGATGTTATTCTATTTGTTAGTCTTTTTAATTTGAAATTTCTAAAGTTATTTTCTAAGGCTCTTGTAACAATATTGATTTGGCAATATCACTTCCCTCAATCTTTACTCGCTCTCTCTCTCTCTCTCTCTCTCTCTCTCTCTCTCTCTGGAAAGAATGTTAAAAGAAAACTCAAAGATTGCTGTTACCTTACATGGAGCATCCTTTTTCTGTCGCTCTCTTTAGCTTTGTGTCTTATCCCTAGGTGGTCTCCTCCTGTAGCTAGCAGTTTTTTTTCAGAGAAATTTTATTTATTGTGGTTTGTGTGTATAATAAATCTTTTCCTTTTCTTGTTATTAAGTTATATGTTAAATGAGACAAAAAAGCCGAAACATGTAGAAAAAATTGTTTTTCTCAAGGTCAGAAATAGGGATGTGAAGGCTTGCGTCAGGCACTTACCTTTTTAAACCTGTGCCTTCTGTCCTGGTTGCGGGCGATTTGTTTACAACAAGAGCTCCTTTATTAACCTGAGAACTTGTCACTCAGCTGTTCACCCAATTAGGTGCTCTCAACTATTGTGCGCATATGGATATAGAATTCAACTTAATTTATAGACCATTACATAGAATTCAATTAATTATACTGTATGGAAATATGATTTCTTCTCTTCTCCTTTGAGAATAGGAGTATTTTTTGTTGTGTGGGTTCAAAGAAAAAGAAGGGATTCAATTAAGAAACTGTATGAAAATATGATTTCTTCTCTATTGGAGGTTTTTTTGTTGTGTAGGTTCAAAGAAAAAGAAGGGTTTTTTGTCTACCTTACTTTCTTCCTTTTTCCTTAATTAAAAACTCGATCAAAATGTAATTATCTCCAAGAACTAAATGTCTGGCCAGTTTGGATTCCTCTCTGATGGCCGCTTGTTTATTTTATGTTCTTACCTTCGATTTTTTCTACTCTCTCCTGGCTGTTCAGGCGCTTGCTTCAATTGAACCTGTCTGGAACATTAGCTCCAGAGCTTGGCCAGCTACCTCATATGAAAAGATTGTGAGTCATCAATAATTTGCATCTCTACTTGTATTTCACTTAGGGGATCTTAATTATATATGTAGTAGTTTCGAGTTTGTACCAGTGATAGCTTTATTATTTAGGTACTGACCAGTGTTATTTTCCAGGGACTTCTTGTGGAACCACTTAAGTGGAAGCATACCTAAGGAGATTGGCGATATTACTGCACTTGAGCTCCTGTATGCTGAGATCTCATATATCTTTGACTCTGCTAAGTAGTTCCTCTTGTTGTTCAATGAATATGATCCTAAAACGGAAAATAATTGATAACATAATTATTTTGCAGTTGAGTGTAACAGAAATGATGCATAGTATGACATTTGGTTATACAATTGATGGATTTTTTGTAAAAGAACCATTTTTACCTCACGCACCTTAATATGATCCTTTGATATCATTGTGAAGGTGTATGCACATGCTGCGTAAAAGATTTAGATAAAGTTTCCATAGTTTGAAGATAAATATATATGTGTATGCTCCACCTCACAGCTTTTAGGCATCAACTTGGCATATCTAGTTGCTCATTTGACCACTTCTTAATTGCATTTAGTGACTTTCCTATTACACGTCGTTTATGATTTCACAGTATTTTCTCTTAGCAACGGCTGTGTAATTTAGTTATTTCCTTCAGCTGAGTCGTGATACTGTTACAACTACTGTTTGCATTACAGGCTTTTGAGTGGAAATCAAATATCAGGTCCTCTACCAGATGAGCTTGGTTATCTTCCCAACTTGAATAAATTTCAGTTGGACCTGAACATGATATCAGGACCAATCCCTAAATCATTTGCAAACTTACCCAAAGTTCAGCATTTGTGAGTACAGTTTCATAACCAAGTAATTGATCACTGTAAAAGTCTAAAACTTGTCTGTGCTCTTTTCTTATTATTATTATTGATGCCCTATTGCAGCCACATGAACAACAATAAATTTAGTGGTCAGATTCCACCTGAGCTTTCTACCCTTCCTTTACTTAAGCACTTGTAAGCCTATACTAAACTCATCGACAAAGTAGAAAATAGATGCAGAAAATGTACGCATCATACTTCTCATGTCTTACTCATAGATGAACTTTGATATTGACAGCCTTCTTGATAACAACAATCTGTCTGGGTATCTTCCACCGGAGCTTTCACAGATGCGTAGCTTAACAATTCTGTATGTGTGATTTTTAACTGGTTACGATTTTTCTTCTTCTGCTTCTTATTCTAGCTTAGTGACTGGACTACTTGAGCAATCCTTTTCAAGCACTAGTTTCTTATTGGTGTCTCAACTATGCATTGCAGTCAACTTGACAACAACAACTTTGCTGGGAGTGTGATTCCCGATTCTTATGGCAACATGCCCAAGCTCTTGAAGCTGTATGTCTGTCTCCCTTTTACTTGTGAAAAATATGCAGTTACCGTGCATTTTTGCTACATAAATCTGTAACATTATGTTGAACATCCTTGGATCAAGTAACTATTATGACTGTAGGTATAAGAAATACAAAATACAAATTTGGCAAGTTGCTGGTATTCAAAATTTCACATCAAAAATCAGTCTATCAATCAACAAATACATTTTGTCTTTGACTAGAGTTTGACCCTTGTCATCACATTAACCTTGAAAGCAGATCTTTGTCTTTCTTCTTGCTGCAAGTTCTTCCTATTATGTCCTCTTCAATTACCCCAATTTGATAGAGATTTATGTGAATCCAGGAGACAAGAGTCCCTATTTCTTTCCTGGAATAATTGACATATAAGCAAATCAAAACTAGTATCCAGCCTCATGGTTTCAATCATAGGCCAAAATTCAATTATATGTGAGAGCGTTTGAAACATCATCACTTTGGTTTACCTATATGTGCTAAAGTGATTCACTATTTCTTATTTTTCGCTCTCTAAACAAACAGAACTTGCTTTCTAGTATAAAGAGATGAAATCCTGCCCAGACAAGTATGGGATAGGGCACCTGTTTCGTAACAGCTATGAAAAAAAAGCTAGTTCATGTGAAGAAATGGAAGCATTAATAAGCATACGTCAGTGATTTTAGGTTCATGTTTTCAAAATTTTCTGACCAACATTGACAATTTCAGATCTGATAGTCTTTATCATAGTTGACATCATTACACCCAATTTCATTTGCCCCCTCCCAAGGATAAGAACTGTGACTCTACCTGGGCATTTCTCACGCAATCTGAATGCAGATGCCCTTTCAGAATTCTGTTACAGCACAATTTGCTAGCATATTCTTCTTCATCTATTTTTTATTTTAGATTCAGTGGAAGAGGATGAAGCTGCATAGTTTTTCAACGGTAAAAAAGAGTATTAATGCTGGAATTGTAGGCCGCAGATTGAATAGGAAACCAATATTCTACTTACTAAGCTTGTAGATTACAGGATCTCCACAGACCAATACTTATCCTTTCATTTGAGCAGGAGTCTAAGGAACTGCAGCCTGCAAGGAACAATACCTGATCTAAGTGGAATACGAGGCCTTCTTTACTTGTATGTCTGTGAGTTCCATTTGAAGATTTCATTTTTGACTTGACATGATAAGTGCTTCATAATTTCTCTTTTCTGCATGAATCTATAATGATGATGTATCTTTCCAAAAGTAGCTAAACTGTGAAAATATCACTAAAAAATATGTGCATAAGTTGTTCTTGCATATGATTAGTAGTTACCTTTTTTATCTCTATAATGCTGTCTGAGATTGGTGGTAATTTTGAAATACTTCCCTACCTTCGACATGTTAAGCTTTTTAGTGGTGTTCATCTTACAGGGATCTTAGCATGAATCAACTTTCTGGGAAGATAACCTCAAATAGAATGTCTGAAAATATCACGACAATGTAAGTAATTTCTGGATGCTCAAACTTATAAGCCCTATCCATTGCCTCCTCCCATTCCCTCCTCTCTCTCTCTCTCTCTCTCTCTCTCTCTCTCTCTCTGTCACTCTGTGTTGCTCTTCCCCTTGTTTGTTTTAGTGTATTCTTCTGTGCAAATGCATGCTATTTTCCCCCTTCCTTTGTGTGTCTGAGGATGTTGATGGGAGTAGCATATTCACTCGTCTTAAAGAACCTGCCTGCATGTTCATTTTCTCTAATATCCTCCAGCATCTGGTTGTTACCATCACACAGTATTGTATCTTTCACGGCTAATGTACAACTCATTCATTTTCACTTGCAGTATTCTATCAAACAATAAGCTTAATGGTCCATTCCATCCAACTTCTCTGGGCTCTCTCATCTCCAGAAATTGTCAGGAATCTGGCTTCTACGCCCAGCACTTTTATTTATTTTTATTTTCAAATGATTTTTTCATTTACATTTTCTTGTATTCTGAATATGTCATTTTTGTTATAGGTATCTGGATAACAACTTGTTGAGCGGATATGTACCATCTACCATTTGGGAGAACATAACCTTCACTTCAGATACAAAACTTGATATGTAAGACAAGATAATGTCCACTCCTTACTTTCAATGTACTTCATGGGAAAGGACATTATCTTTTGGTCTTTTCGTTGTGTTCACATTACAATTCTTATCAGACCATTTGCTTTTCCATTGCCAAACTTCCATTCTTTCACCATAAGATGATGCTTTCTGGGGATGCCATCTCAATGATTTTTAGCACATGTTATTACATTTGACCTTATCTAGTTTTTCACTGTTCCTTGCAGAAATTTTGAAGATAATTTGCTTTCTGATATTTCTGGCATCCTTGATATTCCTCCAAATGTAACATTAAAGTAAGTCTTATTTACGTTCAATATTCACATAACATGTCTAGTTCTAATATGAGATAGAAGAATTTGGTCTAAGCAGAAGTATTGATGCTTTTACCTATGCTATCCTGTCTTTGCGTCCTGCCACTTGCTCTAAACTGTAAAAGTTTCACAGATTATGCTGGTATTCATTATTTGCATTTCAGAATTCACCTTGGTGATGAATAAAGACTTGTAAAATTTCTTCTTTGCTTTCTTTTTTCCTTTTCTTTTATCAATGACTTCTAGCCTCCACTGCAAAATTGTTTGAATTCTTTTGAATACTTGTCTGAAGTTGCTTAGACTTTGATGGCTGATGACTCTACGTTTCTAGGCTTAATGGGAATCCTGTTTGTGCAAATGCAATTCAACGAAACATTACCCTACTTTGTGGACCTGATAATGGAAATGAAGAAACACAATACAGCTTGAACAAGCCAATGTCAACTTGTCCATCTCAGTCTTGTCCAATCCGGAATTACTTCGAATATGTTCCAACTTTACCAAACACATGCTTTTGTGCGGCACCTTTTGGTATTGGACTACGACTTAGAAGTCCTAGCATATCCAACTTCCTTCCATATCGCGATCAATTTGATGTGTTCATAACATCAAATGTGTACTTAAGGCCAAATATTCACTTGTATCTTTACCAGCTTTATGTTGACTCAATTGAGTGGGAACCTGGTCCAAGGCTAAGAATGTTTCTGCTCTTCTTTCCTGAGTATACCAATAATTCTAATACCTTTGATGCAAGTGAGATTCAAGCAATTGCAAATACATTTGCTGGCTTCACAATACCTGGGAGTGATATATTCGGCCCTTATGATCTTCTCAATTTCACAGCCCAGGGACCTTATTCAAATGGTATGCCTTCAAAACTAGATTTTTATTGTTAATAACTCTATATGATACCGAAGTTACATTTGATGAATTATACCTGTTCCCCAGGTGATAAAAGTTGGCCATTTTTCACTGATAATTCTTCATGCACGCGATCAAAATTCCATTTACTTTGTTTCATCTCTTTGGAATGTATATAACCAACAGAGAAAGTAAGGATGTCTAGATGTTTGAATTCAGGGTCCTTTTCTATACCTTAACTTGAGGACTATGCCAATACTATTTATTACCTTTGACCATATGTTCACAATATTTTGTTTATTAACATACTTGGTTTTGTTCACTTTTTTTAAGTACTGTGCTACTTTTAATTGTATGATTCTTTTGACTAAAATTTGGTGTTGCTCACAAACTCGAGCAAAATTGTAAACTCATAGTCATATCATGGGGCCGAGTATGAAGACCAGGTACTGAGTCACATGAAGGCTCTTGAACAGATTTGAACTGAGACCTCTTAATGAATGCAGTGTTACTTCCATCCTTAAGCAGTGGAGGTCTAAGCAAAGGTGCGTTGGCTGGAATTATACTTGGATCTATCTCCTGTGCCAGCGTCATACTTGTGAGCTTCCTGCTTTTCTTTCAAAAACTGCATCAAAGGTCGCAAGCCGAAGTTGACAAAAATCAATCACGTGAGTTTTCTTTTACCTTCATGCTTAGCTTCCTTACATTTATGACTGGTACTTTTTTCCAGGGGATTTTGTCACTTTCTGCAAATGAAAATAATCTTATACATAAAAATGGTTGTCCTGTTAATTTAAAAAAAAAAGTAAAAGGAACCACTATAGTTGTGCCTAAAATGTCAAGATCAGATAAAATTTGGGAATTTTTCCTAGTTGACTTCTTAACTTCTGGCAGCAATGATATATTACAACTAGAATACCCGATGTATTTATGATGTTAAGTCGCTGCTCTAACATCAGCTAAGATAACCACTATTTTTGTCATCATAAAACTTTTATTCGCTGAAGTTTTAAGTTCAGATTCTCCTTATTTTAGCTGCAAGTCAATAGGCTTGTTATACTGAATTTAGAGGCACATTATGCATCTGTCTCTGTGTTATGTGAATATGGATGTCTGTCTATTTCCCTTTACAATGGATAATTTAAAAGCTTTAAGAATGATTCATTGGTTATAGCAATCGATCAGGAACCTTCAGTTAAATATAGTTCCTTCTGAAGTCAGATGTATATCGTGATGAATTATGTTTTCCTTCTCAGACCAAACTCTTCACTGGTTTTTCTGTTCTTTTTCTTGCTCAGAGAGGAACTCTTCTGCGTAGTTACCTACTGTATTCAGACCATTTATGCATCAATATTTGAAGAAGTGCACTGACTTGTCACGAGATATATTTTACTTTTTTTTTTTCTGAGGCCCCCTTCCCACAGAACATAGTAGAGAAAAATATAATCAACTAAGCAAATGTTATTCATACCAATATGAGGTTGTCCACATGGATCCTTGTTTCCTTTCTGCTCCATCAAAGTCCATTTTCAAAAGTTAAAACCATGGGAGTTGAAATAACCTTTTCTGATTACCTTGTTTCATATAGTTTGGGCTTTGGTTGACCACTTCCTCTATCTAGCACTGTTTGTTGAATGTCAAGTTATATCATTCAGTGCTCAAGTAATTTTCCTCAATGTGCCTCATGTACTATAATCGTTGTCCTACAGTACGTATTCATTTCTTCTCAATTTTGACGTACTACTCTTAGCTCCACTTCCTATCAGACAATTACTAATTGCACGAGGTACCTCTGTAAAATTGCAGGCCTTAAAACAATCCCATAAAGTTTCCTTAAAGGAACTTGTCTATTGAACAACACCACAGACTGCAGGGACCAGCCTTACTCCTTTTTGTGACACCATTTTTTATGAACTCTCTCCTATAATTAATCAAATTAAGTATCTAAAGCACTCATATCTAGGTACTGATTTCCCATATCTACACATTATTGCCAGTAGATAAATTAAAAACAAGACCTTAAATCAAGAGTGCCAGTTATACGAAAGAATTAGCCATTTCTTTCACCCTGAAAGAGAAGATTTTATATTGTTGATGACTTGAAAGTTTGAAGGCCATGATGAAGGTTTCCTCTAATTATAAACTGTTGGTCTAGTAGTTATAGAATGTTCCAACTATGAGCAGTCAGATATTTTTTGAACCCGGTCGCTTTTTCTAACTCTGTTATTTTGAACCAAATCTTGAGAAAAGTCATCATTGCCAGTTATCAAGAGCAATATCCATATTCCAACAGTTGGTCCTTACCCTTCAGAATCTTTATTCTTTCTATAGTTGCATTAGGGATCCTGCACCCTAAAGAAGTAAATTATTCAAAACACTCAAATGTTAGGAGCACACAAAACCATCTCTTTTGTCATCTCGAAATATCAATTTTACAAAGTTTTACGCGGCTCTCAATAGATAATTTGAATCATTATGCATAAAATTAATGAGAAACCATTTCTCTTTCTCCTGAATCAAGTTGCTCTTTGCAAATTAACACCAGGGTGAAGTTCCATGAGGTATTTTCCTTTTCAATAAGGGCTGTAGGATAATAGATAGATACATAAGGACCATGGCTCTGTAGAATGAGTCGCCTTTACCCTTGATGTGAAGAAGTGAAACGAGTTCACCATTAAAATTGTTGTTCTCCCTTTACAATTGATATTAATTAACAGTAACATATTTCATGTTCGTATGCAGTCCCAAAAGTTCCAATGAAAATGGATGGAGTGAAGGCATTCAGTTTTGAGGATTTGCTAATGGCGACGAGTAGTTTCGTAATTACTACTCAAATTGGCCAAGGAGGATATGGAAAAGTCTACAAAGGAACTTTAGCAGATGGTACAGTTGTGGCTATAAAGCGTGCACAACAAGGTTCGTTACAGGGTGACAAAGAGTTTTACACAGAGATTGAAATGCTTTCGCGCTTACATCATCGTAATCTGGTTTCACTAGTTGGGTATTGTGATGAAAAAGGAGAACAGGTATGCTGCATGTTGAGTTATTTCTATAGATTAGTTCTTGTTTCCTTTCCTTTGGGGGTGGGGGGTGTTGGTGGACCTCTCAGTATATGCTTCAAATTTTCAATCTCTAATGCTTTGCAGATGTTAGTTTACGAGTTCATGCCCAGTGGCTCATTACATGACCTCCTTTCTGGTAATTATATTATTCTACTATGTATTTATTTGCATTTATTATTCATGCTTGTTTTTAATCTATTCCTTTCTTCTTAATTCTTCAAATATAATTTACTGTTGATTTATGACTCTGAGGGAGAAAATTCATCTCTAAGGGAACACAAAAGACTACAATTGATGATTACGTTCTTATAATTTATATGTTATTGGCTCTTCTAAAAACTAGCTAGCTTGTTTAGTTGCTTTAGGCTCATATTCTCTGCATTCTAGCTCACTGAGATCAATTCGTCTGTTCTGCTTCTATCTAATGTGGGCGCTCATGTGTAAGCCTGAGTTTGAATTTGCACATGGAGGAGTTAGAAAAGACTGATTCCAAGAGTGATTAGCACTTAGAAGTGCCCAGTTTTCTTCAAGATCCAAGTTTATTACAGCATGATAAAGTTTTAGAGTCGAAAGATGTCAAAAACAATTGCCCTATCTCTTTTTCCCTGTTAACCAGAATAAATCATGTAGGAATTAAGTTCTCATGTCTCTGAATATCAGAAACACAGTTCCCAAGATTAGTGTTTCTTTTTCTAATCAGTAACCTTTCTACGTAGTCATTTGTACTAACTTAATCTCTTCTTCTTATTACAACAGCTAAATATAGAGCACCTCTGAATTTCAGAACAAGATTGCACGTCGCTTTAGGTGCTGCCAGAGGCATTCTTTACCTCCATACTGAAGCTGATCCACCTATCATTCACCGTGATATCAAGGCAAATAACATACTGTTGGACTCCAAATGGACTGCCAAAGTATCTGATTTTGGAATTTCAAGGCTTGCACCAGTATCAGATGCAAAAGGAGTTACAATTGCACATGTATCCACCAATGTTAAAGGAACACCAGTAAGAAACTTCTTGTAACACTTGCAAGAGTGTACTTCTTAAATTTTAAAATTTTGAAGCACATAAATAGATGAGGAACTAGTATATTGTGGTTAAGGGCAATTTCAGATTCACCGAATGATGCTGCAGCAGCAGATATTGAGTAATAGTGACAACATTATACTTAAAACACATTTTCTTATCAAAATCTATTTCATCATGCATTCATCAACCAGATGCAATGAAAAATAAACGTGATAATATTGATAATTAATTATGTTGCATACTGAGCCATTCAAGGCAACTTGCAGAAATTATATCCGAGGCATTGATAGTTGATAATAGATTCCAAGCTGCATTTAAGGTCGACAACAGTCATATTTGTTTCACCTTAGCTAGTTATTGTATAATTTTCCTCACTTAAGCTTTTCATTCTGTCCCTTACCATATGAAAACCATGCTTTGACAGGGCTATGTTGATCCAGAATATTTCTTGACCCACAAGTTAACGGAGAAAAGTGATGTTTATAGCCTTGGTATTGTATTTCTGGAGCTCTTAACTGGGATGCAGCCTATATCTCATGGAAGGAACATTGTCAGAGAGGTATCATTAGCTTTCTTTGTGATATTATGATCACATTAATTTTGGCAGATTCATTTTTTAAATCACTTGCCCAACATAAAATTACAAGCAGAAAGTTTGGTAGTCAGGAGCAAGATCATTTTTCTTGGACATCAGACCTTGTGATCCAGGATGCTACGGAAAAATTACATTTCCAAGATGTCCTCCCTCATCCAATTGAAGAACATCTTCCCAGCTAACTATATGATCCCATCTTTTTCATTTATGCCAGTATTATTGTACCTGGCACAGGAGTGGCACGTTCTTGAAGGATATATTATATGGAATTTATTAAATATTTGACGTGGCAAATATGATAATAAGATGGCAGCAGCAGTAAATAGACTACTTGCAAATTCGAAAACAATCACCTATACTATTCAACAATTCCATTGGTTTGCTAACATTTCTGAACGAATCTGCAAGTGTTGCTGGCATCCTGGAAGTTTTCGTGTTCAACAATGGGAACTCACAAGAAAGACACGAGTTACTCATGATTTACATAGAAAATATTATTTATCACCTATACTCACAATCTGAATTGCAATCATATTTGGTTATCAGGTCAACACTGCGTGTCAATCTGGGATGATGTTTTCCATCATAGACAGGAGTATGGGGCCATACCCTCAGACTGTGTCAAGAAATTCATGGCTTTAGCACTCAGGTGTTCTTTGATGAGACCAAGGATAGGCCTTCCATGTTGGAAGTTGTCAGAGAGCTAGAGAATATATCATCAATGCTTCCGGAATCTGACAACCCAGCTTTGGAATTGAATGTAAATATGTCGAGTTCTGGAACCTGGGTGGCCTCAGCTCCATCATCTTCTGTATCTGATAGGAGGAGCACTTATGCCTCCATGGATCTCCCCGGTGGTGACCTTGTTAGTGGTGTCATCCCAACCATAAAGCCCCGTTGATGATCCGAGCAAATTTCTCAGTTTCAGAATTTTCATGTGCCTGGGTTTAAACGAAGTGCCATCTGTGATTTTTCTATTACTTGACTGGAACTGTTGTATATAATATCCTTTGTCAGCAATGATGTATCGTTGTATTTGATGGCATTGAGTTATTCAAAAGATAAAAATAGAGAGCAAAATAAAGGAATAAATAAAGGTTCTTGATTACCATTGAACCATCAAGCGTAAGCAGATTTTAATTCCAGAAACAAATAAAGTGTCAGATTTTGTGAAATTTTGCTCTAGCTACATGGACTATTGACAACTGCCAATTTTTAATCTGCAAAGAGCGACACAGTTGAACAAAATTTGAAGGTGCATTATTAGTTCTTTTATGAGGCAGAATTGCCATATTAATGAAACTTACATGTATGAGCTGAGAATCGCCATTGACAAACATTTTTTATGCTCCTTAACTGCCTTTGGTTTGGACCTTGTTCCAGATGGATTAACTCGAACAATTTACACAGTAGCAGCAAGAATTTGCAGCCACGTGGGCACTGTTGCATCAAGTTTGAGTTCGAAAAAGGCAAAAAGATAATTAGAAATTGCCCCTTAGTCATCAATCAACCCCTACTGAAGTCCAAGCTACATAACATGCAAAACAATGAGCAGCCCCAGAAAGATGTGCAAACTGAGCAGATCCTACCTTAAAACATCAGCACTAGAGTTTGGACACGAGAATTAGCATATACATTTCACATACAATAAATATGTAGGAGCATTTGGATCCACATTTTCGCAAGATGAGGCAAAACTTGCCCATTGCTGGCAACAAAAAGTAGCAGTTAACTTAAAAAAGTGCAGCAAGACCCAAGTCTCATCATAGTGAGCCAATGCTCCCAAAGCATTCTTCAATGTCTTGATGCGTCAGAGCCTTCAAACAAAAATCTGAGATCTTCTACTGTCAGGCGAGTGGCATGGCCACCACTTTGATCTTCACCAAAAGCCGATGCAACCATTTTTCTCTTGTCTTCCTGAAGACATATTAAGCAGTTAAAGACTAAATTAAGAAAGATGAAGCTACAATTTCCCTAATGCACAAGGAGGCATGCAAGAAGGTTAAAGAACAGCTTCCTAGTTCAAATAAAAGCAAATCACCTGGATCTATTCTTATTTACACTTGACTGTTATAAAAAACACTACCACTTACTGCCAAGGAACTCCAACCCCAATCAGCGTCTCTACAAGGCACTCTCAAGGCTAGGCTCAGGGCTTGCTTCAAGGCATACAAACAGTATATATTTGCCGTGAAGCAAGAAGAGGCATTAATCTCTTTCAAAATGTGCAAGGGTGTTATTGCATACTTTTGGTGTATGCCATCAATGCCTTTATTATGCTGCTTCCCTGGTTGATGCCTTGTGTGTGAAGAAAGGGCAGTGTATGAAAACTTGAGGAAGGACTCCTTTCTTCCTTCTTTCTTTACCCTTTTCCCAAATTGAGTGTGTCATATTTCAGATTCTTGTAGTCATGGTTTCCACCAGTTTGGGTCGCTATTTGATATTGCTGATTCTTTAAACACCAATTTAATGTTTAACACTATGCTTTATTTTGCTTTAACTTTTGGTCCGCATATTTCAGCAAGAAAATTTAGAATCCATAAATCCCAGTGTGATTGATGATGTTTAAATATATACATATATATGTATATATAAGAGGCCCACAGTTTCAGGACTTTTTCCGAGGTAAAGGTAAAATTTCCTGCGTTTGGCTTTGTCACTGATGACAACATCACAAGATTTTTTATTCCACGACCATGTTTCATATTCTATTCCTTTCCTTTAAGCAGATTGCTGCAATGTACCTTCCTTGCTCCATAAATTATGTGAAAAAACGACTTATATTCACAAGTAACAATTGTTGAAAGGAACAAAGAGCACTCTTGGTGTTTGTGATAGATTGTGGCCAAGTCCAACCCACCAGATACTCATTTCTTCAAGTCCAGACACAGTGTCCAGATTTTTCTTTTATAATTTTCATTTTTCAGACACTAGAAAACTTGTGTCAGGCATGTACGCGCCTTGTCCAACAGCATCTGTGTCTGCCTGGTGTCAGCCACTACAGAGTCTAAACTGCACCACTTTGTTCCACCTTGGTGCAGTCTAGCTGAATTCTTTCCATCAAATATGGTACATGAGCCTCTAAGACTGAACACTTGCACAACAAGACACTTTATCCCTGTCCTCTTGTCTACAAGAAGCCCAAATAGATGACAACAAAACTCACTTAACTCATCTAAACAATGTTTATCACAGAGCAAAAACAAAGGTGAATCTAGTGTGTTTCAGTTGCATAAAATTAACCCTTGGCCAGGCAACAGCAGTTTGAAGTCTTATTTATTTACTTTAACACTGTGACAAGGAAATTTCAGGATAAAGTTCTACAGCTGCGTCTCACACCTTATTAGCTAAAAGACGACAGCGAAAGTAGTAATTAACACGTAACTATAACTGAATTAACAAAGTGAAAGAATTGGTCAAGATCGAATCACAAGCAAGTAAATTAAGCTAAAAAGAGCGATAAATAGAAGGTCTTCCTGATTTATGGCTCATTGATTCAAGAATAGATATTAAAGAATTCAACATAAATGGGCTGTGAGGAGTTCTCAACAGTTAACAATGACCCCTGACTACCTAGAAGATATAGGGATGTTCTACAGGCTTCAAAAATAAATTGATATTTTAGCAAACATCAAGTTTTCAAATAAGTGCTAGCTGAGATGATGACAACATGAATGTAATAAAACTGAAGGCAATAAATTACGGCAAAATAAATGGTTTACAGGAATCAAATAATTATTGGTTTTAATGCATAGAAAAAAGCAGAGTAGTGCCACCAGTGTTAGGATCTGGTGGAACACAATAACAGATAATATCATGGAAACTAAGCAGTCAAAAAAATACGAATTTTTTAATATATAATAAACGGAGGAAATTTCTCTGGATAGAGCACAACAGAAGAAAGGGATCAATAACCGACCTCAGAAAAGGCTTAATGCTTGGCACTGGATCGAATTAAGAGTCTTGGCAAGAAGTTGATATTTAAAACCCGATGATGAACTAGCATGAGAGAAAGGCCATAATTTGATGAAAGAGATGGTTAAAGACGATTTATGACACAGTCTAGGATAAATACAAGGGTGAATACAAAAATGATTTAGGACTCTGGATATAAGTGTCTATTATCGACTCATGCATAGTATCTTCATAACATCAATGAGACACAAAAGCACTACAGCCTAGCACTAATAACTAAACAAAATTAAAGAATAAAGAATATATAAGCATTGAATGTCACAGTACCTGCAGAGCCAATATGCGATCTTCAACTGTGTCCTTGATGGTTAACCTTGATACAGTAACCGGACGTGTCTGTCCTATTCTGTGAGCTCGATCAACAGCCTGATCTTCTGTTGTGGGATTCCACCAAAGATCCAAAAGGATTACGCGGCAAGCGGCAACCATATTCAGGCCCAAATTTCCAGCTTTTAGGGACATCAACATGACATCCACCTGCAAAACACCAATTAACTTAAAAGAGGGAAGTCAAGCAGGGGCAATTACATTTCTCCCAGCACAACCTAGAAACAGTATGTGATCATTAAAGAAACTACAGTACCGATCATGATAGTATCTTAAGAATAAGATTTACCTCATGAGGATGTTAACAAAAAGCTCCTTCTCATCTTAAGGGATATGTTAAACTAACAGTTGAAAAATATTTCGTGAATCAATGTGGTTAATTTCAGAACATCCTTGTGCAGAGGCAATAACGACATATATAAATGTGAATTAGACTAAGCACTCTCTTCAAAATAAAGTTAAGAAGCCTAGCACAGTAATTCGAGTAAGGTGAGACTGAATTATTAGCCAAGAAGCATATTAACAGCAGGAAAAACATTGGAGGACTCATGACAACCAAGAGCTGCAAGCTATGCATGAGTTAACACAGCCCTTAACAGTGCCTTAACAAGCAAACAAAATGATTGGTACCTCGAAAAAGGTTGTGCATGACAGCAAAATAATAACTTAACACAGTCCTTTTCTTGGTTAAAATTGTTCAAATTCCTTGCTTCTAACAATTGCAGCGGAAATCAAAATCTTTATTTAGTAATGCAACTCAAAAGAAACAGGCCAAGGGTTCAACAAAATATTAATGCTGAGTGTTTCGCTTCAAACATAAACTTGTTCCAAAATAATCTAATTACTGGCTAAAGGGGAAATTGATTTGCTATAATTAGAGGCACCTGAGTTTATCATTTTTGCCTATTTAACATAAATACATGTGTAGGTTGCTAACCATGAACGGCGCATAAACTTGACTCACTGTGCGCCATATCTACAAGTTTCGTAAGGAAACAAAAGAATACAACCAACAATCTTTAAACATATGTAAATCTGACACAAACTAATAAGCAAGAGCCAGACAACCAACCCAATTAAACATCTTAACTAGTAAGAATATAAATAGAGACCGAAAGTCGAACCTCAGGATTAGTGTTAAAATCTTTGACAGCCTTGTCGCGAGCAGCTATTGACATAGTACCATCAAGCCTCCGGTAACTGATACAGGAATTCTTCAGCGACGTCTCCACCAAGTCCAACATGCTAGTCCATTGCGAAAAAAAATAGCCTTTTCAGGTCCTCTACTCTCTGAATCTAAGTAAAGACCAGCTGAAGATGAAGCATCCCCATCATATCTGACCAAATCATATAACTCTGAACTCTGACTTTTTGATATGCAATGTGACTTAAGAATTTCGAGCGCCGACTTGATTTTTGAAGATATGTATTTACTCTGTAGAACTATAGATTTCTCACCCAGTTCATATGAAACAGGGGTATCACCATCAATATTATCACATATGCATCTCCTTAAGGTAGATCTGGAATATACAACATCAGCACCAAGTTGTTCTTTGCATTCAGGGGCAGGACATGTATTGTCCTCCCCTGTCAAATGATCCGAGACACACTGATAACAGAAAACGTGTCCACACATTGTGACAACTGCATTTTCAGGAGGATCCTACAGAACATTAAATCATTTAAAAATTACATCAGATTCTAGTACATGACAACTGGCTTCCCTATGCTAAAAATATTAAAAAAGCTACAAGTGAAAAATTTAACCTCAACTTCTCATATGATATGAAATATAACGAGGTAACTATAACAATCAGCAATATCAAATTGCCTGCCCCTTCCCTTGAAGGAGAAGATCCACTTTGCATATATTCTCACTGGTACTATCAAGCAAACAATTAGATATTTTTCATGTTCGATATGGTAGAAAGGATTATATGAAGAGAATGCTTATAAGCTCAAGCTACCTTCTCTTTCATGATAAATCAATAAATCAATATCATAAAACAATAAAGCACATGATTGGGAAATCACAATCAGATTGCCAAATCTAATTTTGGCACGTTTCTGTCTCAACCAGCTACTAGACTGGGAGATTATTATGGCTCATCAATTATTGATTAACATAGAAAAATTAAGGTAATTGGGTTGAAGCATTTTAGAGCTAAGGATTGACGAATCCATAATATCCGTCCACTTTGCTTGTTTGGATGATTTTGAGTTTACTACAGATTTCAACTCCATTATCAGCCATTTGGGGTTATTTTCTTAATCATTACGTTGTTAGACCACGGTATAGGTAACTGATTCATGGACTACCTCATGCGGATTCCTTGTGGGAAGTAATGGGCCGGAGCAGCTTGGCTTTAAAATTAATCAATCATATATATTTTCAAAATTATTTCTTAAGGAAAAAAGTCTTTGATAGATTTTCCATTCAAAGAACCCTGCAACAGAGAGTAGCTGATTACCATAAGTGACCTCACCCAAAGAAAAAGAATATCAGAAAGACATAATGAAGTACATTCTCATATTTCACAACACAAAATAATGCCAAACTTTCATTCCTCACAAATAGATTTCACACACAAAATATTGTCAATCTTACATTCTCGTAATTAGATTCTAGTACTATCATTTCCTGCTTTCTTGGGTTGCTATTTGAAATCGTATAATCTCTTATTATGTCCATTTAAACAGGAAGATCTGAGGCATGGTAATCAGAATAAACATTACTTGGAGAAGTACAGCTTGAGTCTTATTTGTCTAAGTGTCTTTCTCAACCATGATTGATCAGGACTAAAGATTCCTTGCAAACCACTGGCTGACAATAGACCAGTATAAAGGAGCACTTCCTAAAGGTCCAGATACGAACAAGTTCAAAGATTGACAATTCAAGTTTATAGGTGAAGTACCAAGAATGGAAATTAAGCAATGGAAAGTCCTAGGATGAGGGAGAACGTACTCTGCATACGAGACAATGGCCAATGAAGTTTCCAATTGTTTCAATAAATTAACCAGCAGATCCCTGGGGAGCATCTTGGCCATCTCAGAGGAAACTTTTCCAACAGGGTCAGAGCTGAACCCTTTGACAAGTAACGGGTGGTCACAAGCTTGGCGAAGACGCAGAAGCATCAATAGAATATTTGCATAATTTTGATTAACTGTACCAGCAGCAGCATAAGCCTGCAAAATAAATTTTTAAATTCCACAGTTTTTCAAACATAAGCAAAATTAAATGTCAAATACCTTAAAGATTCGATCCAATCCAATACCATAAACAAATGTGAAAGAAAAGTTGAAGAAAACATTGATTTTCATGCTAATGGATATTGCTTGTACAAATGCTCCCAAAATCTAGTTAATCATGGAAAGTTACAAGCACACCATTCCTTTGGTACCACATTGGAGTGTTTGTCTTCTTATGGAAAGCAGTAGCTGGATTCAGAATCAGTGACAAGGAAGATTGTCCTCATTAGCAAACTCAATGCTTTCATTGACTTATTGTGTAAACTTGCTTCCAGCATAATTGCGGAAAGTTGCATGAAGTTTCCCCAGCAGTTGACTTATAATTTACTCTATCATCTTGTTTTTCCTATTAATATTCAGCATTCTCCTTGCATGGGATTTGAGGTTACTATTTCGATTAGACAAGAGAAGCCAATGGATAGGTAGGATGTGATACCTATTCAGTTCGTATGGACATACTCATTAGTTCTAACTACCACAATAAAACAAAAGGTATATTTGTCAACTTTAAATGACAGAGATTCTCATTTTCACCCATGAGAGATGTGTGGTCAGAAGATATTAGTTTGATGTCTCTAATCCTATTTATATGGTGAAACACCCTACTATTCCTTACATGCGTAAAATATCATAAGTGTTATAAAATATATTTAACAAGAAAAAAAGAGAGATGGCTGACTAAAGGTCTATATACAATAACATCATCATTCTGGGAGGTAACCCAGGAATCTGTCAGTCTAGCAAAAAGGGGACCATTGCCTGTAACTGGTGACAGATCATAAAATTTGGCCAACCTGAGAGCACACTGAAATTTTGATGTAAGTCCAACCAATTGCTCAAGAAAGTAATGCAAATTTCAAAGAATCTTAGACACAGCCCCAGAATGTTTTTTACTATAATTCTCAGATTCCCTATTCCAACCATTTCTTTGCTAACTTCAAAGGAAACTTAGCCCATTGTGATGACTCAAGGTGATGTTTTCTTTTGTAAAATAGCCAAATGGTTACAACTTCACATATTTATGCAAACAATATCCTAACACCATATCAGACTTCTGTTTAATCAAAGCAAAGTAATAAGCTTTTCAATCAGAGTAGCTTAAAAACATATCCTGAGCAATTGCAATAACAGGTTGCAATGACCTTGGTATGGTAGGTGCTATCTATTCACTTCTTTCACATGACAAGAAATCAATATAGACAGGTCTCTGAAACTGTCACAAATTTAGACAGTGGGAGAAACAAATTTGACGAGAAAATTAAGACATAAAAAACATAACATCCCTCCAAAAAGAGGACAGAATAACACAAGCAGCTCATATTGACCTCATCTTCAGGAATGAGTCAGCATCAGCAGTTGCAACACTCATATGTACATTAGCACACCATAGATGGTAAGGGGATAAATAGATTGGAGACATACACAAATACAATGTCAGACAGACCTTGAATTGTTTGCGTGAATCCGCTTCAAGTTTATTATAGAAAGTGCGTTCTTCTAAAGAGAATTCCACCCTCGTCAAATGTACCTTTTTGGGAGGTAGGGTGATTATAGGCTCACCATCAATCAATGTACCTAAGCAACAGAGCGGAAAAGATTAGCACCATTTCCAATATAATGATTCTAGAAATGTTGTGAATATATATCAACTGTCAGCATGCAAGTTAATCAGAAAAGATAAAACAACAAGATGTTAACTGTGTTTATTAGAAACAACCACAACCAAGAAGAAAAGGAATTGCAAAACAAAAATGGTGCAGAAGCAATTTGGCAAATCAAGCTACATAGAGCAGCTGCACAGCCAAACATTTTAATGTCTGAAGTTTCTGCATGAATCCATTATGAAGTCACTGTATAAAAAGGTTTTCAGCAATTTTTTACCAGGTTTACAACCAATATTTGTCAAAAAGTCTTGACAATGTCAGAGAAAAAGAGAAAATGTTCAACTCACTAGCATTGATGCAAATGGCCGCAGTTCAACATTGAAGGGTTGAATGCTTGAAGCAGAACTTGTGAGAGAAGTCATGACATTTTTCTGTCCTTCTGTTCTTTGTCATGTTTATTACATAGCACAAGCAAATGCTGACACTCAATTCTAATCATGATGTGAGGTTCCTAATGAATATATTTGCAATAAGTTAAGTATATCACTGTGATTGTCCATTGATTGTGATCTCATGACCATTGGCTTGCTATGTTTAATGGGATAAAAAAAAAAAAAATGTTAAGGTTACTAGCATTTGGAAAAATCTCGCCAAAATCAAAACTCCAAGGAAAAGGTAAGTTTGCAGGAAAATGCAAATTCTAGAATCAGATGGAATGGTGCAAGCACAATCTAAACTAAAAGTCAACTAAACCTTGAGGATTTTTTTCCTCATCTCAAAGTTGAAGTTGAATTCAAATAAAGTTAATCTCTGAAGTTCATTAACACCATCATCTCATCTGAGGTGATCAATGCTAAAAATGACATAATTCCTCAATCCAATTTCATTGAACACTACTCAAAAATTGAACACTAGATTTTTTGAACAATCATACTTGAACTGGAACTTTAAAATTTGTAATCAAAATCAAAACATCAGGAGAGAAAAAAAAAAAAAAAAACAGAATTACTGAATTCTCAATAGTGCATACCTATCTAGAATATAATGGTGGCTAGGATACCTCGTGTGCATAGTAATAAATGCCATCAACTTTTAGAGAATCCACTAAAAATCTCGACAGTCTCAGAAGACAAAACACACACACACACACAAATCCGAGACATACGTTCTATGATTTTGCCATTTTTGCAAAGCTGTTCCCAAAATTATAATCAGATTGCGTAAAACAATAATAACTGAAGATACTTTGGCAACACATCACAAGTTGTATACAGTTTTTTTACTAAATAATGGAATATTTTCGACATTTTCACATTTAACCATGCTATCTTCAATGAATTATAGAATAAAATGCGGAATCACCTTTTGTTCGGCGCAACATGATATTCCTTAAGACAACTTGAAGCTTCTTGTAACCTTTCACCGAGTCTCTCGAGATAAGGGCCTTGATAGAGGAGCCAAATGTTTTGTACTTATCGTATGGATCATATCTCAAAAATCTGAAGTAGCTGAATAATTCATCTACAGAATTCTGTATTGGTGTTCCAGATAAGCACCATCTTCGTTTCGCTCTAAGGCTACAGCAGGCCCTAGCCACTTGAGTTCTGTGATTTTTTATCGTTTGAGATTCATCCAAAACAACCCTAGACCATTTCACCCTTGCTAGTGTACCACAATTACTATCAAAAGCAGACATATCAATATCTTTTTTACCCTTCTTGAACTTCTTATTAGCCGATGACTTTTTTCGTTTCTTCTCCATGGAAAATGCAGAAGATAGTCCATATTGCTCTCCATCTTTTTGTTCATCGTCATCCTCTTCAACCAAAGGTCTTTTTGGAACTTCATTTGTCACAATAGCATATGTTGTTAAAACTGCATCATATTTCGCCAATGCAGCAGGATCCTTAGTCCTATTGCCTCCATGATAAATTAGAACAGAAAGTTTAGCTTCATCCGTAACTTTCTCATCCAGCTCCCGAGCCCACTGTCGAAGAACACTAGCTGGGCAAACGATCAATGTTCCTGCTGTCGGCCTCCTGCTGTGGAACGCCTTAATTGTATTACTCGCTTGTGGAAGTATTGTAAAATCTCAGATTCTTTAATCTGGTTTGCATCATCAAGTGCAACATAACCATTACTTCCATCATCATCATCCAAGTTCAAGGCTTCAGTTCTGCTAGTACACGAGTCTTTGGGTTTAGATTTTGCCTCCAAAACCCTCTGCATCTGTATGAGGGCAATCATTGACACAGTCTTACCAAGACCCTGCAGTATGGAATATTATAATGTAGATATAATCTCCAGCCAAAGGTCCCGAAAAGAGGAAGCTGTGCAGGAAACTTGAAAAAATAAGAGCAACCAAATCACTTGCTGACCTGGTCATCAGCCAGAATCCCCCCCAAACATAAACCAGATGATTCCTTATTAAGCATCCATGCCAAAGCAATTTTCTGAAAAGTGATAAGGTCTATGCTTAAAACCACAAATACCCAATGCAATTAAAAGGACGTCTAAGATAAGATAAGCAGACAGGACCTGGTGCCTAAGAAGAGAGACTGACAAGAGACCATCAGGTAAAGTAGCTTCGACTTTAGGTTGATGAAGATCCTGCAGGAAAAACATATCACCCCCAATACACTTGTTCATGTATTCAGTAATTAAACAGGAAGAGGTCTGAAACTAGGTTTTTAGCAAGGCAATCATCAAAAAGAATAAAATACTCATAAAAGTTGGGAGAAAGTGAATCTCATCCGCAAAAGAAAAGAATAGTCGCTACCAAAAATGATATAATAATTAAAACACGAATGGAAGTAAAAAAGGAGAACAACCCAAGTTACCAACTCAGCCAATAAAGATTAACAATCAAGAAACGTATATTAAACCAGGACTGGCATGTAATACTTCAAATACATTCTCTAGCATCCCATACATTCCACTGTAAACAATGGCTCTGAAAAGGCATCTAATTCTGGCCCTATTGCAGAAGCCATTTCTTGTGGAGATTTTGAGACCCGAAACTACAAAACAATAGCATGCACAAGGTTGCCCATAGGCAAACTCTTAATAGTTAGTAACTATGCCACCCTAGTCAATATCCTAACTGACAATAACAAGTGGAGGGCCGGCTGTAATCTTGGAGTGCAAATGACTCAACACCAAACATTATAGTTAGATCACTACAAAATAAGCCCTATCAGAACCCCACCCCCCACCCCACAAACAAAAAAACTGATTATAAAAAAACACTCTTGTCATTATTTTAAAATCTCCGCATCTCCAAAAAATAACCTAAACTAACATAAACAGAATACAATGAACATCGCATTTTCGAATTAAACAATGATTTGTTCAAATTACTGATCAAGCTCTAATTTGATAGGTATTCATCAGGGTTGAGATTTACTTGGAAACTTATGTACTGATCAAGAAAGGCAGCAAAAATAAAAGATTGGCCATGTTCAGGAGCGCCATTGATGCTTGGAACTCAATATTCTGAATCAAATTCAGGTTTTCGTTCCATTTGGTGGTCTCCTGCTTCATTCTCTCTTCTGTTTCCTTTAACTTAGATCATATGTTCCTTTATTTCCTTACTAAAGGTATCCACTTCACTCTGCTACTCAAGTTAAGCTAGTGGGTTTCTAGTAACCTGAAAACAAGTTTGGCCTGTCAATGATCAAACTCAGGACCAACAGGCAATGATGGATAATTAATTTTCTAAACTAAATATACTTGCTAGTGCATACATGTTTTTTGTCCAAGAATATATAGCTAAACATAGTCACGACTCCAATACCAGAATTAGAAGGACGAAATAATCCATTTTGGAGAGAAACCTCAAAACCATTGTCCTTAGAAGATAGAATGGGCAATACTCCAAATGAGTTTCTTTGATTTCTAGAAGAAAATTCAACATTACAGAAGTAAAAGAAGAAGGTCTAAGCTTCCAAGAAATGGGAAGAAAACAAAGGGAAATCAATACCAGTGATATATCCAAAAACAATAGAAAAAAGAATATTGTTTCATTGGTCCAGGAAAAAAAAGAAGTAAAACATATACTGAGAGGCCCATATCAATCAACATATATGAACAAGCCCTCATTTGAGGACTGATAAAATAATCGAGGACAAGACACCACATGAAGAGAAAAACCAACAAAACGCACTAACAAGTACCTGCACAGCTGCTTGAAAAACAAATCTCTCATCAGCTCCTGCAGGCCTTTCTTCACCTACCCCAGTATGATGGAAAGGATCGTTTTGAACCAACAAATGCGGTAGGTGAAGAATGTTTTCCAGGCATCAAAGATGGAGGTAATAGTCTATTTCCCTTTTTCTCATGTAATGATGAATCATTCCCATTGCCCCAGATAAAATTTTCTTTCATTGAGTTCTTTCCATTAGAAGAATTTGACCATGCTGCAGATTGGTAAGATTTTCCATACGTTTCACGAATTTCACTTGCACCAACATTTTCTACTAGGTTGTTCGATCGCACGTTAGACGTAGAAGGCTGAAGGGATGCAGGAAGGGACCTCTTCATAGGTTGATGAGAAGAATCATGACTTGTAACCAATCTACCAGAATGATTATAACCAATTTTTTGGTAAACATTTTCATCTATCCTCGAACTTGAAGCTCCAACATTCTCTGCAATATTCAATCGCTTATGCGGTCTTGATGAAATTTCATCATAAACAATCTGCCTCTTAGAAGAAGAAGGGTCTTTACGGGAAAGACCATTGTGACCTGCAGATCGCATTACAGGCTATCTGATCTATAACATCAGTTCCATCACGATAAAGCTATTTATATCCAACAATTCAGGCGTTACCTGTCAAATTAGAATGAGTTGAAGATGCCCACGATGGAAGAATCCTGGAATTGATAGAAGAGGCAGTATCCCTCACTGGAGACTCGTCTCTATAATTGTCTATTTCCCTTAAATCTGAATCACTGTCCGTCGAACTGATATCTATAGGATCCACTGAAGCCATTGCAACAAAAGAATGATTACCAGGCAGACTTTCCAACTGAGAAGAGTAGCCAAATGCTGAACTGACCTGCAATTTAGATAATCAACACCTCAAAATGTGATAAACAGGGGTACTGAAATGCCATGCCGCAACCATCTAGAAGAAACATCTTCACTTACCACGCATGAAAAACGGCTCAAACAATCAAGTATTCCACCAAATATTGTGTGTCTCCGAGTGAATTTTAATATACTATCCACAGGATCCACATGGTCAGGCATCTAAAGAAGTTATGCCCATCAAATGCCCAGTACGAGAGAAACTCAATGGGATTGATTAGACCCTATACAACCCTAAGCAAGGTATCATCACCAACTAAACGGGGAGCAGTCCATAAGTATAAAATATTCAATTTATTGAAGTAAAGAACATCATACATGACAAAACTGAATACAAATTGAGAAGAACAAAATGATTTCCTAAATAAATAATTAAAACGTGGATGCAAATGTGATTCAACTGCATGCATGGATGAGAAGCAAAAGCAACAAAATAGCATCTTGAAGGCAAAATCGAATACTCAGAAAGTCAAAGTAATTTTTCAAGCGAAGTGATTTTAATTTCACCGCAATATTCACAACCATACAAGAATCCTCCCCAAAACTTCTTTCTTTGTTTGTTTAATATTCTTATATACAAGTGAAATGCTTCAATTGGAAACAGAAAAAAATAAGAAACTTTTTCACAAATTTCAGTTCCAATTCAGTATGAAAGACAAATAGAAAGATACAGAAGGCTACATAGAAATATTGCATGCGTGTGCCAGAAAGATAGCAAGGGAGAGGAGAAATTTTCACTAACCTAGTGCGCGAATCCGACAGAGATTCTGGAAAATTGAAAGGCGAGTGGTACAAGGGTAGTAAAAACAATGGAGTATTTGAAATCTTGAGGTCTTCTTTGTTTGACTGACTCTCATAGAAGCCCTAATCGAAAGAGAAAAAACGGACTGAAGAAACTGATATGTTTGGGACACATTCTTCGACTTGGGAGGACACTACAGAGGACTACCAGCCATTAGCTTCATTGCCTAAACTTACTTTCAGGCAGGATGTTGGATTCTCAAATTTGAATCTCTATGTTAATAAATATAATTATTTTCACGCTTTTTTGTTATAATTTACAGAATTGTTCGAGAATTTAAATTAAAAATGCTATAGGTGTATTAATTATGATATGATTAGTATGAGAAAATTGATTAAAAATAAAATAATATTCAAATTCATTCAATTTATATAATTGCTATAATTTAATGTAGAAATATTTATTTTCATATAAATATTTATGTTCAGAAGTGTGGATTGTTCAATTGCTTCCTCTTGTTTGATTATTTTCAATCAATAAGAAATATAATTATTTTATTTTTAATAAAATTATTGTTATAAACGTAGCAAAATTGTGTTAAATAAAACTCGACCTAACTCATAAAAATTATTATGAACTTCAACATAACCACTTCTAACTCAAAATGTATTGGATTGAACCTATTAGTCCTATTTTATTCATTTTAAAAATATTTAAAATATTTTTTAAAAATAATATCACCATAATATTCATATATAAGATAATTTACTAATAAAAAATAATTATTTATATTTTATTAGTAAAAAAATTAAATATATTTATTACTTTTACATATAATAGCATAAATAATTTATTTATTTTATTATTATTATAAAGTATTATATTTATATTTTAGTATATATATAACATGAGTATTATATATATACATCACATAAATATATACATAATAAATAAAATATATATGTTCAATATTTTAAAGGATGTATTTAAATATATCCGAATTTAAAAATTAAAATTTGGAACTTGTATGAGACCATTTGTCGTTTTTTTTTTTGTATTTTTTATAGAAAAAAATATATTAGTGTAAAAATTTATATATATTATATATGTGTGTATATATATTATTTGACGCCGATTAATATATATATTGTTTAATACCGATTCAAATAATAAAAGATATTGAATATAATTTTATTATAAAAATTTCAATTAAAAGTAATTTGATCCTTAAAATTACTTTATTTTATTCATATCATTTATTTTTAATTATCAATAATAAGATTGAAATCAAACAAAAAATGGTCATTCTATTTCTCTCTTATTCATTGTACATACCAAGTATAAAAATGACAATACTCGTATTATTTATTTCTCATCATTATTTATTCATAAATTTATTTCATTTCTACTTAATTTCATTCTTACATACCACCCTCTTAACTTTTCAAAATACACAAAATGGAGTTGGAGTTCAAAAACCAAACATCCAAAGGCATCTCATCATAATATATATTTCCTACTATTATTGAAGATTAATTCTACAAAAATTAATCCTCACATTATTAATTGTCCTAAAGCTTGAAGAACTACAAACTCACCCTACGTAAAGTTTATTTGGCAATTTTTGAGTTATTTAAATTTATATATTTGAAGTTTTGGAATTCACCTTCTTTTAAAATTAAACTTTGTAAAGACTTCTCATCTAATATTACCAAGTCAAAAATTTCAAAAATATTTATATTGAAATACCAAAGAACCCCTAATCTAATATATAAAAAATAATACATCATTTTTAGAAAGTTAAACAAGAATTTTTTAAATAACAAATATAAAAACGAAGATGTAATTTTTATTTATATTAGAAATATAAAATTAGAAGCGCGGACCAAATCCACCTATTCCTCTAAATTTTTTTTTTTTTTAAAATCAACTAAGAAAGTGTGGGATTTTTTGTAATAATAAAAGTATGTAATCTGTTAACGCTTTTTGCATTAAAAAAATATCCCACAAAAATAAAAAAGCAAAAATGTGGATTTTGTCCACGTATTTTGTTTCTGAGAAAAAAAAAAACAATAAAAGTATTCATAGAGTTCACGCTTTATTATAATTAAGCGCTAAACAAAGCTTCAGCTTCGAATTACTAACAGATGGCTCAACTTCAAAAACTTCAGCTCCCTACAATTGACATTTCATTGGGAGCTATGTTTGCTGTGCGTGTTTGTGCCAAGAACTTGTTGCCTCCCACAGGTTCACTATGAGACCACCAGAAATTGAACTTTCTACCTAATCTCGAATCCCATAAGCAATTGGCCTTCTAACATATACATTCAAAAATAAACTAAGATACAAAAACAAGTGAAATTGTTGTCTGCCAACCTTCATTGGAGTCAACCACCAAATGGTGCGGACGCAATTTTGGAAAGCAACCTAATACTAGACAATACTTGATTCATGATTTCCTATAAACAAAAGCATCACAATCATTGTACATCTCAAATCTAGTGCAAGTCAATACATAGGTCATCAGAAACGAAACAGATATACAAGATTAAAGTTTGATCCTCAATAAAACTCCATGCCCTTGGGTGAACTGAAGGGGGATGCCATTTAAAAGAGACTGCCATGATCTTTGAACTGTAAATAAGCAATCTTTCTTATTCACATAACATTGTGAGAAAAAAACAGATTAGAGGAGCCTTGTGGGGTGGACAGCCTGGGGCATAACCAGGATCACTTGGAAGTAGACTCACTAGTATGACAGTCATCGGCTTCGTTCACCAGCTTCTCCTGCACTTCAGCTGATCCCTCCTCAACAGCAACTGCTTTCCCTCCCTCTACGCTCTGCGACCCCGTCAACCTGGCCAAGACCACAAATGACATCCCTCCAAGAACATTATTCAAGCACCTCAAGACCACAACTGAGGTCTTGAATAGGAAGGGAGGAAGCCCCTTGTCTACCAAATATTCAATACCATTTAAAGTTTGGTATCTGAAATTACTGCTGAGGCCCATATGAATGGCCCAAGTAATAGCATTCAAAACCGTCGGCGGAGGCTTATTTGGCGTCACAAAATCAGGATCCATCTTTTTCCTCATCTTAATCAACCCGTTCGAAATAGCAGTCCCAACAAGTCCAGCAGCAAATCCAACAGCAGCAAAAGAGTGCCTTTATACACGAAAGTACCAAACCTACTCGACAAAGAGTAAGGCCCAGGTTCAAACATATGGCTTGTAGGAGAACTTGCAAAGATTGCTGGAAGACTTTGGGTTGAAGAAGACATGGTCGGGGCTAAGAGATACATGAGAACAAAATTCAGAATGGAACCAACAACAAGTGTTGAGAATACAAAATCAAGCTCATTGAGGCCAAAATTCGGGCGTGACACCATGTCTCCAAGAACACAAGCACTAACACCCACCAACTCTTCCATGAGAACCTTAAAAGGAAATTGAGGATCAGCAGCAACCCTTGATCTCCATCCATTTACAAAGGCCCCAATTGGTCCAAAGCCATCCCAGGAAGATCTGGATTCATCTGAGTCTCCGCCACCACTCCAGCCTCCACTGCCACCATCCCCAGCACCATTACCCCGTCCAACACCAATATCACCACCACCACCAGCAGCGCACGGAATGTGAAGTTTGGGCAGCAAATTAGGATTTATTCGTTTAGTGTCACCGCATTGTAATGAGGGAAGGGAAAGGCTATTCTGGAAAGTAATATCGGCAAATCTGGGGGTAAAACTGATAACATGAGAGTGGGCGTAAAATGGCGATAATGGCCGGCAAGAGGAGAATAGCGGAGCTGAGCCATCGTTGCCATCTTGTCCAGCTGAGATAATCCAGGAAGAAAAGAAAGAAAAACAAATCAAAAGACACATACTACATAACCAAATGAATTTTGAAAAAAAAAAATGGCACAAAAGAAGTAAATATTTCAAACCAATAACACGAGATGAACACAGAATCTAAAAAGAAAAAATTACAGGGCCGCATAAACCCAAAAACGAGATGGTAAAAGACTATACGGTTCAAAGGTTGGATCACAGGATTCTTTGAACAACAAGAATATTAAAAAGTAGAAATGCTTATGGTGAAGTAAAGAAGAATGGAAATTGCACAGTTTGAGAAGGGTACCTTGTGTAGCGATGAGATCCGTAAGAACAAGGAGGCCCGACTGCAATTTTTAAGAATCAGCAGCAGCTGATAATATAAATCCCTCAAAGAAGACGGAAGACGGAAAGTGTGTAGTAAATAAATGAATATTATGTTGGCACCATTGTCCACTTGTGTTTCCAAACAAATGCTACTCTTTGTAATGCTAAAATGGAATCTAAAACCCTAATCTGGGACGGTACACAAAATACTCTAGGTACTAATTAGATGCCAATTTGACGGTTTTCATTCTTCTTCTTTTTTTTTTTTTTTTTTTTTTTATTTAAGGAATTTATTTTGGCCGCACCCAACAGAGATGGAGCGGTGGATAAATCAATATTTTTAATACAAATAACATTAAATATACAAATAGTAATGTTAATATATTACTTCATACTACTGTCATACGCACATCCAAGAACTTAAAATCCCATTTTAAATGAATTAAATATCATAAATTCAAATGAGACAATCCAATAACACGGAGAAAATGACCCTGTTTTGTGCATTTGGTTGTGGATTGGGGGCTGCCCTTTAATTCCAATAAATAAATTAATAACATAAATAAAACACGAGAATTGACATACTTGTTTGATCAGATACAATCATGAATCACCTCTAGTTATATTAATAATTCCGAGGATATTGTAAGAACATATTCAATTTCGGCAGACCTAAGTTTCCAAGATAGTAACATCACCACTCTATCTGTCTTGCGCTTTTGATCCATGTAAAAGAAGAGAATAAAATGAAAAAGGGTGTCCATTTTAAGTTTACTATAATACCGCCTCAAATTGTCAAGCCACCCATCTTACAACATGTGTTTGTTTCTGAGGTTACTCTTTCAACAATTTCATATTTTGATAACAAAAATATGCTCACGACCTCAAATTGTATGCTAGAAGTTTATTTGACATTTAATCAATATTATACATCAAACAAAACTAGATGGCATACTACCGAATACAGGCCATCAACCTGATGCTTGGTTAGAAGAAGAAGAAGAATATGACCTTTTTAAAATTGCATAAAAAAGCTGACTAATTTAGGGTCGCAAGCATGCATAATACAAGAGCACAAGGAAACTGATATCAATAGTAAGACAATCTTCAAAGTAGGATGTAAGCAGAGAGATCCATACAGATATAACTTTCATAATTATAAAAGTACAACAAAACAAGGCCCCAGCTATCTGCCAATCCCCTTTTTTCTTACCCTTTAAACCATATTCAGTCAGTAACCAAAATAGAAAACCTTTACATCACTCAACACCTGAAGAAATAGTATAGAATATCAAAATACAACAATACCCAACATACTTAACAAATATGGCCTCAGCTCGCAGCAGCCTTCTTAAACATGAATGTGCCCATTGGTCCAGATACCTATACCTGACATAGGCAGCACAATGAGGCGGATGGAAACACTTTTAAGACATTATCATACCCTGTACCCAAAAATGAAAAAACCAAACTGCAACTTCATCATAGTCCCACCTGGGGATTTACACATCAAATTATCGCGACCATTGGCTCACTGTATATTAAGGTGCTTATTAATGTATGAGCCCCTGTACTTCCAGATCTAGACAGACTGCTGCTTAAAATATCCCAATTTACTTGTAAAAAAGTGTACTGTCATAACAAAATACCTACAAAATCTGACTGCTCAATGCTACTTTTTACTAATAATAGCATATATCACACTAGAATTACTAACACAAGAATCAATCCAATGAATAAGTTTGCAAGAACTTACATCGCCAAAGCCTACTTTAAAACCAACTATATAAGAACCACTTTCTTGTCTGTTTGTTTTTTTTTTTGTTTTTTTGACCCTCCGTCCCCCCATCTCCCTCTTGCTTTCTGTATCTCTGTTCAAGTAATTAGGAACAAAGAAAACCCAACCAAAAAACCTCAACCGCAAAGGCCTGTTTGCCTATTTGTTATAATATCAACCAGGCAGGAAATGCGGGTATGATGTCTTTTGAAATGTAAACCCACGTATGATTCTGTCATGACAGAAGAGTAGAAATTCTTCAAACAGCTATAAGATTTAATATCTCAACGTCCTGTTTTTTGCACGTTTCATTCCACTAGTATTGAAAGGTGAGACACTGCCGCTTGGTCCAGGGCTCTCTTCTCTAAAATTTGAATTTAGCATGGCTAGCTCACGTAATTGCTGCCGCTTTATATAGTCCTGCGACTCATCCTGTACAAAAGCAAAAAATAAGAATAAAAAATGCCAATCAGTAAACTCTGAGCATGCATGAGATGTTTCGACCTTCTAATTCAAGTTATGGTTAATGGCAGTTATGGTTTAACAATCAATATTTTCGCGATTCGGGAGTTACTGATCCAGACAAAACATTGAAACTTTTGAAGACTCAAAGAAGTTTCCAACATTCACCAATTTACACAGAACTTTGATCTAATTAAAAATGTAGCTGGTCAAACCGTAACGTGCTTAAATCAAGCATGATGCGATCACCTTGTGAATTCATCGTTATAGTTATTTCTTGAAATTGAAGTAGATTGAAAAGTGAGTGAATAGTCCACTTTCTTCAAAAGAGAGCATAAAGAATTGGTCTGAGATGCATACCACCGGCTTCAGCAATTCTTCAATGATCTCCTGTGCTTGCCTCAGTCTGATATCAACGATGTTGGCTGGTAAATCAGCCTCAATTAGGATATGGAGTGGCTCATTAAGGTGCTCATAGCCTGGTCGTCCCCGTAGCTTCTCTTCCTGCAAATTGATACGCAAGCAGAATTAAAATTTGCTCAACATTACAAAAATGAATAATGTCAATCGGCAATATTCGTAAATTCTGACAGCTAATTTGCGCAGTTGTCTACCAATAGCACAGTTGTTTTTATGATGAGTCATTAGAATTTACCACAGGAAAGATCTACCGATAAAGAAAACTTGCATTACCTTGTCAGGGTCCTTTATTGAACCTTTTCCTCTAATATAGACACGGCATCCTGTAGTGGCTTCCACTCGTTTCAATGAATTTCCTCTAGGGCCCAAAAGTCGCCCAACAAAATTGAACTATAAAGCCAGACAATACTTATTAAGAAGAAAGTATAGGGAAAAGGAAAGCCTGTCTCTGAAAAATGAGAATGAGCTATCAACTAAAGGCGGCAGAAAGCCAGCTTATTCAATAATCTTACATTAGGATAGTTGTCCACGTAAAGGAATTTCTAGGCGCAAAATCCTTTTCACAGTGTAAGAACTGGGGCTTGCTGGTGCTCCTTGCCAGTCCATCGTCATTCCAGGAGGCCCACTCAATCTCTGCCATGTAATCAAGAAGTTGAGTGACTTTTCTTAGTTTTGAAAAGGAAAAAAGCAAAAGTAACAGACAAAAACAGAAATATAGTCCATGTAAGAATTCTGAAATTCAAGAAAGAGGACAAGTTGGCCTCCACCTATCAAGCGAAAAAAGATAAAGGAACATCCAATTTGTTGCTTCCCAACAGCAAAGCAAGCCAAAGAGAGATTCCAAGGAAGCCAATAAACACATCATCAAAATAGGGTTTAAGTAAAATACAATTGATCGCAGCTAATGAAAATGCACACAAACATGCAACTCTGTGGTTGTACAATACCAGAAGAAAATCCATTTCAAACAAACCAGAGGGGGCCAGGGGTGGAGTGTAGTTGTGATGCCACTGCCCCCTACTGATTTACTCTCCATAGAAAACAAACAACTTAAATAAACCTATGTTATGCTCACCCCCTCTTCTGATTTACTCTCCATAGAACACAAACAACGTTAATGAACATTGGTTGTGGTCATAGCAAAACAGGATCAAGATTTCCGTTGCTACCCAGCCACAATCACACTACTACACAAATGTATAGATTTTACTTCATCAAGAAATTTCCAGAAGACTGGTGTAAATGAATTAAACAAATTGCACTTAACAATATGTTGTTCAAGTTTTGTTTGAATTTCTTATCAAGATTAAAATTGTTTTTGAGCGCAATTCAATTTATAATTGAGCTAAGCATGAACAAACTTAATTAAGACAAAACATGCTGAGTTTGAACAGCTTGCTATTTTTAATATATGTTAGAATTTCTTGGAGCCTCATAATTTATCAAGCAACAAAAGATGTACGTGACTAACCGAGTTCAAACGAGCTATTACATTGGTCCCGAACCTCAAGTAGCTTGATTTGCATCTCAGACTCAAGCCTTGGTAATGTATTGGATCTTTTACATAATCGAAAAATAATGAAGTTCAAAATAATGACAAAGAACAATATATTGGTCTGGTTCTTGTCTAAACATATGATGTTTACAATTTTTGCCTGGTCAGAACCAACCATAGCTCTCTTTTAATTTTTCACTATTCGTACAGGAAGACTCTCTTTTTGTGAAACTGACACACTATGGTAGCCCAAAAACTAGGGTAAGGCACTACCAAGTTAACTCAGTCGTAGCTCTCCTAGTCCATCCTTGCTTAGGCGAGCTACTTGAGATGAAAGCTAGTTCTCTTGATTGATTTGAACAGACAAGACACTTTTACATACTTCATGAGTGAAACGTCAACAAATTCGCAAATGATCAAGTTACAACCTAAGATAAATGGAAGTAAAGTGGGTGGAACTTTAACTCCACCATAGGCCATAAGGAAATTGTTAGGAATCAAAGTTGATAATTTGAAATAATTGTACGATCCCAATAATTTAAATAATTAATCGTTTTGATATTCCTGATTTCATATGATTTGATATCGGAATAAATTTCTTCCATTTATTAATTGTAATGCAATAGTATAAGAGAACAAAAATAGTGTCTAAGCGCTTTGGGCATTTTATCCGTGGATGTAGGCCAAATGGCTGAACCATGTTATATTTTGGTATTCTTCTTTCTCTCTCTTCAGTTCTAATTCAAATCTTAACATGGTATCAGCGCAGGTTTTGACAGTGCTTCATTTTTGCTTTTGCTTTTCATAGCACTATGTTCATTCTGTGCATATCATTCTTAGTTACACTTTAATTATGATGTTCATTGCTTAATCCATATTATAGTGCACGATGTGTCATTCCGTGCCTATTTTCTCTAGTAATGAATCTTCAACTGTAGAACTACAGTACATCAAAGATTTTCTTGAAGTCCAAGTTGAATACTTCAACTAGCATTTTCATGTTCAACTTGAGGGGGAATGTTACGAATCAAAATTGATACTTTGAAATAATTGTGAGGTCACAACAATTTAAATAATTCATTGTTGTGATATTCCTGATTTCATATGATTTCCTACTAGAATGATTTCCTCCATTTATTAATCTTCTCATTGTAATTCACATATATAAATAGGTGTTCATTGTAATGCAATAGTAAAAGAGAAACATATTAATAATTAAGCCCTTTGGGCATTTTATCTATGGACGTAGGCCAAATAGCCGAACCACATTATATTTTGATATGCTGCTTTCTCTCTACAGTTATAATTTAAATCTTACTTAAGACTACTGTCTACCTGTTTCAAATACAAGGCAACTAGCAAGCTTAAAGTGCCAAATAACGCATTCTAGAAGCATTATGCTAGGGCCTACAACAAGAAAGAGGAAAGGAAAAGAACAGATTTTTTTGGAGCGTCCCTAGATCAAAGAATCTATATTTACGGTTAACCACAAGCTGGTTTTGATCCTGATTTGACCATGGCACAGCCAGGTTGGAATGAGATTGCTGGACTCCCTTACATAAGAACATTGTTTGGATATAAAAGTACTCTCACACGCACAGCACACTCACACTTTAAGCAGCCTATAGAAACATTAAAGGTAAAGGCATGCTATTGCAGTTTATTGAGGAAGAGTGCTACTTCACATCCATGGTATGCTTGTGCTATATATATATATATATATATATATAGAAAAGGCAAAGGGTATATAAACTATATTCTGATAGATAATATGAAAGGACTAAAAGGATAAAAAATTAATTACCTCCTGAGGAAGTCCATTCCAGCTGGCTAATCCTGTCCCAGCAACATTTGATAAAAGATTAGATGAAGCCATCGGGCTGGGACTTCTATGCCTTAGTCGCTCAAGTTCACCAAAGCTTTGATTTGGCATCATTCCCGTAACTCGTAAGATCTCTGGAAAGATAAAAAAGAGTGCAATTGTGAGAAAGAAGAATACAATACCAACAAGAGAAAATTATTGGAAAAACTAAAAACACAATGATATTCAACACAAAGTATCAATACTCACCACATACATGCATCAACCAAAGGACAAACGGTTCACTTAATGCTACCATCAATGTATAGATCTACTCCTTTCGTCCAAATTTATAATGCATCAAATTATAAGTGAGCGTTCAAAAAAAGTGAGTCTGTTATGAATCTTTACATTTCTACATGAAGGAAAAGAATCCATGAACAAAAAAAAGGGGATTCTTAGGTGAGAGTTCAAAAAATGAATATGTTATGTAACTTTACATTTCCAAGTAATGTTGACATCACATATTGTGCTTGCACTAAGACACGTTGAAACATCATTAAATGGAGCCCTACTTTAGACACCTTAAAAAGGGAAATAGCTTCATTAAATTACAAACAGAGAAACCATTGATCTTATAAACAATCAAGAGTGCCTGAAACAAAAAAAGTCAAGGAGATTTTATTCTCTTTGATAACTTAGCAGCCCTTGCCTCCCCAAGAACATTGTATGGACGTTTACAAGCTCAGGCGGATATGCTGGAACTCCTATAGAGAGGAGAAGCTCTAGAAATCAGGTTTGACCACTTTTGTTATAGGATGGCAATGTCACATATGTAGCCACTTGTTCCAACCACTCTCATTCGCAAGAATTAGGGCTCTGTCCATGTAAATAAACAAACATTCCTTCTTTTGCTAACCCAGAAGGAAAGGTTCTCCTAGCTTAGCTTGTATTCTAGAAATTCAACAGCATTGTTGTATCGAATAACATTAAAAAAGAAAAAAAAAATTGACATACGAAGACAAAAACTCGAGCTCACTTTGAAACTTCCAAGTATATTTACACACAAATTGCATAAAACATGAAGAAGTTTGGGAAACACCACATGAACCCAGCCAAAAATGGTTTTTTCACGTATACAAGGATGCCCAGTACCAAACACATGCTAGGTCAAAAAATCACATCCATACAAGTTAATGCATGGTCTCCGCGGCAGATGATAGTACTCAATTTTCCATGGTTTTATATAATAAATGCCACAGGCAGAGCTCATGGTTCACAATCATACAGAAAACAATCTGGGCATAATTCTAATTGAAGGTTTGTGTGCACAGGGATGCATGTTTAACTGCAGCAGAGAAGAGCTTGGAGGAAGTGGCAAATAGCATTTACTGAGGTAACAAGGCAGCAGGGCTGTTTACAGATCCAAACAGTACATCTAAAAGCAAACAATCACCTTCTTGTCCACCAAAATGCAGCTAAGAACTCACAAATTCCAGAAAACCAAGATCCAACTCATAGAGTAAGTATGAAAAACGAAGTGGGCAAAAAATATAAAGGAAAGTAATGAACCTTGATTCAAGAGTCTGCTACAGATGGGAAGAACTTGCATGAAAGGGCCAAGCTTTTGATGCTCCGCCAACAGCTCTGACAAGTACTGATTACTAAGATTTGTTTGAAAATGAAACACCAACAAAAAGAGAGAAAACCCAGATGGATCAAAATTCCTGGAGTAAGCAAATAAAAGTAAAAGAGAAATTAATTTAGGAATAAGAGAACGAATCGCACCTGTCTACATCCGGGGTGCTTCTAATCTGTGGAGATGCAGCCCTCGCAGGCGAGAAGTTGGAATTGTAAAGACCCGACATGCCTTATCAACCAAATCTTTTCGGGCTTTGAGGATTGGATTTAGTAACAGTACCAGAGCTCACAGCTGACACACAAAAAGAAAGAGAGGAGAAAAAAGGGCACAGAGAGAGAGACACACAAACCTCTAACAAGGGTTTGTGCAAATAGAAGGAGAGAAGTGTAGAAAGGTCCGAAATTTAGCAGAGAGGAAAAACCAAAATCCCGACATCTATATTTATTTATTTTAAATTAATAATTACGTTAAAATAAAAATATTTTAAAAAATATCTTAGCCCTCAGACTGCGTTGTACGCTGCTGTGAGTGGTGATATGAATTTTGTTGAAGAAAATGACAGAGAGTATGTATAATCATGTTTGGGGTACTATAATTGAATACAGTAGGAGTGGGGTGCTGTCGTAGAGGTTAACAAAAAAGTAAAAAAGGGAGGGTAGATATTTCCAACCCTTATATATCATATGCTGCATCTTTTCTCATTCAAAAACTACTCACAACTATATATAAGTGCAGTACATTTTTTTATCATTCAAAAATTACTCACAAACAAATAAAAAAAATGGTGGTGGTAAAAAAGTGAATAATTTCCGCGGTGGCTGAGGATATGAACTATGGAAGTTGGGTGGTTTTGCGAGACACAAGGGGGGGACACGTGTTGTGCATGGAGCGCTCCACATGGGACCCATAAGAGCATGCTACCAACAGTAATTGATGTTGCCAGCCCAGTCATAGCTGGACTGACAGAGTGTCCGACAGTCCCCCTACGGCGCCGTTTATGCCTCCCCGGATTCTTGTTCTGGTTAAAATTTGTAATATTTTAATTTATTAAAAGTCCAAAATATACTCCTAACACAATACCATTTTGTTAAAGGAGAATTGATTAATTGTTACACATGAAAGTTATTTTTAAAATTTAAAAATAAAAGTTTTGAAATTTAAAAAAAAAAAAAAAAAAAAAGAGGCCAAAAGTAAATTTACCCTCTTCAATAATGTAAAGAGTGTATATATACTAGATGAGAAAACACTGCATTATTTTCAAAATAATTAAATAAAACTGTTTGTTGAATCACGTAATTTTTAAAATTGTTAGTAAAATATCAAAATTTAAATATAAGAAATTAATTTTTATATATTTAAAATAAATGCATAAAAATGAATATATTAAGCGAGAGTATTTTTTAAAGATATATAAGTTTGAAAGAAAAAGTAAGCCCTTTATATTGCTACCATTATCCGACATGTACTCCCAACTATTTTTGGCTGTTTGCCGAAATGCCAAATAAGCTCCACCAAGGTGATGCACATTCCGCGTCAAATATCCTTTATTCAATTTGTTTAAGGTTGGTTAAACATGAATTGCCTGCTTATAATATTATCCTTTCAAATTTAATCGTACATAACAAAGTTAAATGAAATATATTGATGGCGTTCATTTTAAATAGATGATTAGGAAATTCAAACCGAAATAAAACATAAATTATTCCTTTGATTTTTGCTCTAACTTATCAAAAGAGTGGGATCTGGGTAGGCCATAACCGATGCTCATGATGCCAATCACTGGGAGAACCTCAAACCCGTCTCAAGTCCAAATCTAATGGGATTAGGGACTCCATTTATTGTTCCAAAAAAAAAAAAAATTACAAATTTTAAAAATCTTTTTATTTATGATTTTTTTATAGTTTCATGAGAAATAGGAAAGATAGTTTGGTATGTGAAATCGATGAATGACGTTAAAAGGGAATCAGTTTAGTTGTAGGTTAGGTTAATAAATGTGAACTAGGTAGATGAAGTTAAAACTGCAATTGGGGGAAGGGAAGGGAAGGGAAGGGAATGAGTCATCAACTTTCTCATCATGGTCTTAGATTGGAGAGTAGTAGAATCCCGAGATGGATTAGGGAGAGAAGAAGCAGCAGCAGCAAACGGCAATCAATGGCTGGGAGTAACACAGCGGGGTTGCTGTGCGTTATGCGAAATGCCGAAGCACATTGGAAACGACATGTGGGACGTGGCCATGGAGAGGTATGTCTATATATACATATATATATATATATATATATATATATTTGTGTGTGTGTGTGTGTGTGTTTTAAGTGTTTCCACAAGATTCAACTGTGGTGGGTCGGGATCTTTACAGACTAGAATCTGTTGAAGACCAGGCTTTTTATATTGTTTGTGTGACACTGTGATAGTAGGAGGCATTTCTTTATTGGAAGGCAGCTTGAAAATCAATGTGACTGGGGTCTTAAATGTTTTGGTTGGCAACAACCATGGTCTCAATACCATTTTTGTAACAACTGATGTCTGATATATGATCATAAAAATATGAGTTGAGCTGCCGGGGGGCAACGACATTTTCATATACGGGCAGCATCCTACTTGGGTAGCACTAACTCATTAATCTCGTATGTATGTATCCTCCTAACAATGCAATGGGGGGCATCAGCCAGCAACGTGATAGTTTCCTATTCTGAATCAAGAGCTTCAAGTGAAAAATATACTTACTCTCTTTAAATGGTCCCAAGAGTGGTCCGGTCCTTCCTTTTTCATAATGATTTAAGCTTGTCCATTCGCTTCATTGCAGCAATGAATATGAATACAACTGTTGCTCCATCCATGCCTCTCCTCTCCTACTTCCATATACAAGTCGCTCTTAAGAACCCTCATTTATCTGTTAGCCAATAACAGAATCGTTTAATCATAAAAATTAATTTTCTATGATTCAAACATCCTGTCACAAATTTTTTTGATCATAATACGTATTTAACCGAAACTGATTAATTAGTTAAAAAAAGGTTTAAAAAGATTATTTATGTAATGATTTGTACAACAGTCTTTTGTTGGAATTGAATAATGTCACAGTCTAAACCTCTAAGTTTTCTCTGGTATTCTCTCAAAAACTCTAAAACTGACTCTTTTTCTTTTTGTACCTCCAAGCATTCTCTGGTGATTTCTCAATAATTCTAAAACTGACTCTTTTTCTATGTGTGTGGGCACAACGATGAGTTTCATTGAATATAAACCAATTCAGGAATTCAGAAATCTTATCTGATAAAATCTTTTCCTATCCTAAACGAGACTGCACTTTTAATTCAATCGGAATTACTGAAACTAATAATCAATTATATATATATCACCTAATTTATTGATTTTATATGTTACCCCCGTCGATCAACTAAAATAAATTAGAATATGGTAAATTGACCAAAACGCCATTTTTCCAATATTCATAAATGTTCAACTCTCAACTTTTATCTGACAGTCCCATGTGATTACATCACACTATTAATTCAACAATCAATGTCGAATTACTTAGCTCAAATTTTACTATCTACAAGAAGAACATGTGAGATCATGATCATGCCTATTAAATAGGTGACGGATTCCATATTGTGAATATATGTTATCTGTTATTTAACTTTAATTCCCAAAATACCGAGATATTGACCATCAATTTGATCTCACCCATTGGTGTTTCAAGCAACTTCAAGTTAGTAATCAAAATTTATTACCCGCTCAGGATTAAGGTATCACGTACGATAATCAAGTGAAATTAAATTTATATGGTCAAATCACAATTTCACGTGATCAAATCCAATACATTAAACTATTCTCAATTTTATTACCAAATCAAAAATAGACTTCTATAAAATTGAAACGATCTTATCAAAATAAATTATCCATATTTATTTATCGATCGTGGACAATAATTATTTGGATTGAATTATAAATCGAATTTTTTTATATTTAACGACTTAAATTTATAATATCAAAACAATCAATACACTAATGCAAACTCAAAATAATTTTTGATAAATAAATCAAAATAAATATTTTATTTTAAAATATTATATTTCATAATAATTTATTCGATGGGCATAATACTATCCAACATTATCGACCTAATATTATATTTTGTACTCGTCTTCTCCTTATTACACCATCAGTCATCTCATTTAGGGGCCTATCTATGCAAAATAGATTGTTAAATTAATTAAATAACTAATAAAGGACTACAACCGTGCTTAATATTAGTATTATTATTTGCGTATTGCAGCCCATGTAGCACTGTTTGCTTTAATTTGTGGAAGGCAGGCAATGTGTGGCTGATTATTAAATGATGAAAAGAGAAGTATTTCTTTTGGCCCGTCCCTATCAGAAAGGTTTAGAAGAAGAGAGTTGCTACCTTTGCCATCACCATTCTGAAATTGTGTTCACTATCATTTGACAGAATTAACAACAAAGAATTCAATGAAATCATATGAAAAGAGAGTTGAGACCCACGATTCGCTTTGAGTGACTCTTCCATTTAGCAGCCGTCCGTATTGCATATATGTAGGCCCCTGTCCTTAATACAAAATCTCTACATATTGTCTTGCCACAAACCACCAAGGTGAGAACTTGGTCCTGCGTCTAGCCAAAACTTATGAGAAAATCTTAAAAAACGCACCTGGATTGTCCACATTTATACATGTAATTCCATACCCAGTATTTTCCTAAAACACATATGGTGGAGTATGAGTTTAAGAACATTGACCTTGTGCCTTCTCTCACAATCAGTGACTACTTGGATGATCACCTGCACTCACGCCCCATTCATTCCAGATTGTTACTTTGCAAATCAAAGGACTATGGTTTCACATAATCAAGCATAGAAATGCCCCTACTGTATCAGATACCAGATTCCATCCTAACCCAATACCATTTCACCATGTAACTGGAGTGTTTTACATGACCAAATTGTATGAAGCCAAATTCTATGTACTAATCTATCATCGAGAACAATCCAGAAAAAAATGCCATTGAAATTTTTATTATTGATTAATAGGACAGCGAACTTCTTCATCACAGATAAAATCAGTTTGGTCACAGCCTAAATGCACACCATGACAATTCAATGAAAGGGATGGTTTTGTGAGAGGTGACAGATTATTATATACACTAATAACCCTATAGTCCCCACATTACAACCATTGATTTACTATGGAAAGAACAAAACAATGGACTGGACACCCAAAAAAACAGGTGCAATCGGAAAAACAGCCAAGGGCATGAATTAAACATAAATTCAAGTGGTAGAGGGCAGCATCCACAAATGGATTAACAAATTAGGGCACATATTCTGTTTCAAGGGTCGGTTGCGTCCGTGTTCCTGTAGCCGCTGGTGCTTTTGTGCTTCCAACAGTGGTCATATGCAAAGCTTCCCCAATCTCTGCAGCCCTCTCCATTTGATGCATTTCTTCCTGCGCTTGTACTTGCACACCCAAACTACAGAAGTCCCAACATAACCAACAATGCAAATCCTCCCACCACAGAACCAACAATTTTCCAGACCTTCAAATTATTCTTTTCACCTTTGCCACTCGCATTGGACCTTGGCTTGGAGCTCCTCCTGGTTGAGGAGGGGTCATTGGAATAGGGGACACTGGAATAGGAGAAGGGGCAATTGATTCGACCACAATAGAGAAGTGCCCCTGTTGGAATGTTGTGCAAATGTTATCTGATAACACATTGCTGAAATTGACCGAGCCGCTCAAATCAAATATAACACACTTGGGAACCGAACCATCCGGCACTGTTCTCAACTTAGAAAACTTGATAGATATGGGCTGACCAGAAGCCTTAATATCAAGTTCAGGCAGGTTTTTAGCCATCAAATCTGAAGCATCATAAGCAAGAAGACCTAATACAGGAGCTAAATACATATAACCCTGAAGGGGGTAATACGTCATAGACCAATTGCCCAAGTTCTGGTAAACCAAAACAAGCCTCTCAACATAAGGCTGCTCCAGCACTCCCACAGGAATTGCAAACTCTTTGTACATACTAACTCCCCGTCCTTAAGCTGCCACTCCTGAGCCTCATTGCTGAAACCTGAATCCCTGTAAGATTAGAGGGGACGACCCCATCATAAACAACACCAGTCCTTGGACGTACAAATGCCTGGTAAGCATAGTCTTGGAGAAGAGCATCTAGTGCTTGTGCATCACTTATAGAAGTCGTAGACGATTGAAGACTCACAACTGTCAGTGAGCAGAATAACCACATTGAGAGAAGCATCATGAGACTTCCAAGAAGTCCCATGATGCTTCGTAGTGATAGAATGTTGGTCAACCAGATATGGTAGATCCAAACCAAATGCAAGGCCAAAGTCAACCACTGGCAAGGTGATTGTTGTGATGATCCTTAGATCCAGAATAAGCAAGTGGGCATGAGTACAAATTTTCCCAATCTGAGTATTTTTTATAATGGAATAAGAAACTTCAAAATCACACCTCACAGATTGCCAAGATTTCACCGGAGAATCTAATTCCGCAATCGTTAAACAACGGTAACAGTATCGCAAAAGGGAATAAACTCCCAACTTATTAAAGCAAGCAGAAGCAGAGAGTGGAGAGACTTTAAACCGTTGCAAAGCAGCAGCAAGGCTCACAAGTGCTTTAACCCTTTAGAATCCTTACGCTCTAAGAGAAACCTCCCCTAGAAAAGGAGCATCATTTTTTATCGACCCCTCGCTTGAAAGCTAACTAAAACCCTTGTTCATTTCCTCAAAACGACTCAACATGTCAGTAATTGTCCCTAATGATATGCAGATTTGTGGTGTTTGGTGGGAAAGGAAGGAAAACTAAAGAGAAATTAGTATTATAGTTTCTCCCTTACCTTACTTGTGTCGTTAAAATCGGCGGAATTTGTAGTATAAATCACGAAATCTTAGGGAAGGCGACGCGCCGACAAAATTAGGGGACACGGGGAAAGCTGGGAGGCATTGTTACTCCACTGGAATAGAGAGGGCAAGACAGTGCTCTTCTATTGCCATTGAGAAGAGCAACGAAGAGTGAATGAGTGAGAACTGAACGAGTGTTGACTGTGAGAGCCGTACGGCTAGCAATCACCTCCTGAGATCCAGCCTTGTTTTTTGGGTTTTTCAAACAAGCATCAAGATTCTGGAACGTATTTCGAAGATAATCTAACTTAGCAGCCCAACCAAAATTACAAAATGCGGTTGCATTAATCCGCAGAATAATCCAGAGGCAGATACAAGTAATGGAAAATGGTGCTGCTGCTGCTGCTGCTGCTGATAGTCGAATACAGTCACAACTCACACAATGACACAAACAAACAAACATATATGTGTGTGTGTGTGTGTATGTATGTGTTTTGCGTGTATTTTTATTTACTAGTATTAATTAAAGTAGATAAGTTAGAATGAAGATGAAGTGGGGGAGAGAGTAAATTAAAAAGACACCTACAGCAAAAGGAGAGAGAGAGAGAGAGAGAGTTTGCCTTGTTGTAGTGTGAATAACAACACCACACAAATCTGAATTAAGATAAGGATAAATTAAAAAAAAAAAAAAACAAGAAAAGGTGGAGGGCAGAAATAGAAGATTGTATATCTTGTTATATATATAATATATTTAATATATATAAGTCTATATGTATATGTATGGTAGTGGAAGACTGGTTTGCACGAGACCTTTCAAGGTAGTAGGAGGAGGAGGACGATAGAGTGTAACAAAAATTTCCTATTAACCACACCTGCTGACGATATTGACCTCAAAAATTCGAGTCTGAAGGATGAATGTGGCCCTGTCCGTCAATCTGTAAGGGGGGATTGGGTATTGTACTATATAGATATAATATATATATATATATATATCAAAAAAAGGAAAGGTTCGGGAATGGTCAAACCATCGCTTCCCATGTTTACTTTTGCCAAATACATATTTATCTGCTCTTCTTAGGCCTCGTTTGGTTTCATTTTCAAATTCTATTTTTATCTTTTCTGTTATTCAAAATACTGAGAATGTGTTTGTTTTATTTATTTTCAATATTTTTTTTTATTTTCATATATATAATCATCAATTTCAAACTCACACACTTATTAAGTTAAGGTGGGACTCAAATTATATGATGTTTCACTAATTTTAAAATACTTGAATCCGCTAAATAATTAAATAATAAAATTTCTTTCTTTTAATGGGATCTATAATAAATTAAGTAATAATTTTTCAACCCAATATAATTTGGCTGATGAGATGTACAAAAATAATGAGATCTATTAATTATTAATCTTACACGATGATGTAGCTAAAAATTAATATCAAATAAATTTACCTTTTTGAATGATTTATACTGCGAATTCAAAATTTAACAAATTTGATTTCATGAATCCATGATCTACTTCATAATCTACAAAATATCAAAGAGTTAACAGAGACGATGGGTTTCCCCAACGTAGCCTCTCCGATACTCAAGTTAGAAATCAAGTGTATAAAAAATAATCATTAATATCAAAATCAATCAATATAAAAAATACTCATCAATTAATATCAAAATCACTCAAGTATTGCGTCGCGTAATGCAAATATGAATAAGACGTAAAATCATATATTTATATAAAGAGAGAAGATAGTTTTCCTTGTAATAATTTTTTTTTTATCAGATTTAGTATTAAATATACTAAAAGATTACTTTTTCAAAAGTTATATGTTAATAGGGTTCTACTAATTATAACTCTAAAATAACCCATATTCATATTTAAACCCATTATATTTATTTGGGTTTAACTCATTCTTGAATAACTCATTTCGGTGTAAAACACAGACTCAATTTAGCCACATCAGATAGTGCCCTCGATGAGTTTCCCCAATGTAGCCTCTCCGATACTCAAGTTAGAAATCGAATGTATAGAAAATAATCATCAATATCAAAATCAGTCAATATAAAAAACATTCATCAATCAATATCAGAATCACTCAAATATTGCATCGCGTAATGCAGATACGAATAAGACGTAAAATCATACTTCTCTATTTCATAAAGGGGAAGACATATTTATATAAAGAGAGAAGGTAGTTTACCTTGTGATAATTTTTTTTTCTTATTAGATTAGAGTATCAAATATAGTAAAAGATTATTTTTTTAAAAGTTATATATTAATAGGGTTCTACTAATTAATGTTCTAAAATAGTTCATATTCATATTTAAACTCATTCTATTTATTTAGGTTTAATTCATTCATGAATAACTCATTTCGCTCCAAAACATATAGACCCAATTTAGCCACATCAGATAGTGTCCTCCATTCTTATAGTTTACTTCATTAACTGTAAGAGTGGAGTCGTTCTTTTATTGACCAAAATATAGCCTATCTAGACAAAAGTTCTTAACATTGGATGGTTAATTAGTAATCAATAAAATCATATTAAACTCTCATGTCAGAGAGCCTATCAAAGGTTTTCACACGTCAACACATTTCAGAGGTCGACAGATCGAACTCTTCTATCAGAGGCTTTTGTCCGTCAAAGTGTTAGGAGATCTGCGTACCGAGTACTCCCTTAAAGGCTTTTGCCAGTCAAGCATTTTTAGGAGGTTGGCGGATCGAGCACTCCATCAGAGGCTGTCACCCATGAAGTATTTTTAGGAGATCGGCGAACCAAACACTTCATCAAAGGCCGTCGCTCGCCAAGCATTTTTTAGAGGTTGGCGGACCGAACAATCCATCAGAGGCTGCCGCCCGTCAAATCAGAGGCTTTCGCCTTCTAAGTTTTGAATATCGGCGGACCGAACTCTCCTATAAGTTTTTCAAGAAACTCAACTCATAATCAATGGACGTATAATTAATCTTCGTTCACAAGAAATTCAATTCATAATCAAGAGACTCATAGATAATATTTGTTTCATGAAAAATCCAATCCATAATCAATGAGTTCATATCTAATATCTGCTCATGATTAATGAGTTTTTTATGAAATCTAACTCGTAATAAATGAACTCATAAATAGATTTCTCTCACATAAGAAATGCAATTCATAACCAATGGACTCATAGACAATCTCTGATCATAATTAACGTGTTTTTCAAGAAATCCAACCAATAATCAATAAGTTCCTAAAGAGTTGAGGAAGAAGCTCTTTTGGCGTGCATCAAACTTAGAAGTGGAGTTATGACTTTTCTCCCATGTGTTTTTTGACCTTTGCATTTTCAATCCATCAAGTGATTGGGAAATAACACAATAATTTGTTAAGCAATACAGATAGCAATGGTATGAAAGAATATGAGTTCGTCCAACAAGGTTTGAAACCAGCAAGAGGCAAAAGAGATGGAAATGAATTTTCACATAGAGTAATTGATACTCTACGATAGTACATGATTCTTAAGCACTGTCTCATCTATCTAGATGATGTGCTATCCTGACCAATCAACCAAATCAATGTACACTTGCTCTGTTAATTTCCTGAGAAGATTAACAAGAAAACCATAGAGAAGACAATAGATATTGAGTAAAAATTTACAAGAATCAAACCAAATTGTGAAAAGTATCGATTTACAGGAGATCAAATGAAGCCTAGGATGGCAAACATATTTTGAAGTCCTATCCTCGGCTTCCGACGCTCAGGGCAGTGCTGCAAACACCATGGTTTTGAGAATATGCAATTCTTGCGCATCAAGAATATAAAAATATAAAGGTCATACTCAGCCAATGCTTTGCCAGGTTGTCTTAAATATTCAAAAATCTATGAAACCAGACCCTGTGAATTTTTAGATTCGTCAACAATTATAGAGGCATTCGCCCGCCCTTCCAATATTTTATGAAAATAAAAAGATAATTACCCACTGGAAAACATAACTCTATGCATCAACCTCTCTTTTCCACAAATAATTTCCCCACAATCATTAAGAAAATTATTTTGTGCTCTTTTTGCATTTTGGTGATCATGAAATCTCGTTTGTGGCATTGAATTACAGCAGGCTATAATTTATGCTCTCTCTCTCTCTTCTCTCTCTCTCTCTCTCTCTCTCTCTCTTTTCGTTTTCATGAAAAATAACCCTGGCAGGAAAACCAAAGGTTATTTTTGATCCAGGAACTTCAATGTCCCATTCTACCTCATCCTTAGTTAGCCTGCTTGAAATTTCTTTTTCAATGAAAAGGCTTGATGGGGTGATAAGAATCTAGAGTTCAAGTTATTGCTTAATAACACGAGATCGTCAATTGCACTTTGTTGGGCCAAGCTATCTAATTAAAGATAATTCTGAGTGGTACACCTGCAATAGGTTTTCAAAGGTTCTTATAACTCGTGAACCATTCACATGCATGTTTTCGATTTTTTTTTTCAAGCTCTCCCAAAAAACATCTGCTAATTAAAAAAATGATGGAAACCGTTCCAAATCGCTATAAACATAAGCAGTGAATCAAAAGGAATAATCAAAGGTCAAAGAAAGGACTAAAATTAAGTCCAAACCAATTCAAATAACCCTTTTAAGAAAGAGGGATCAACAGTAGACAATGAGATCTATTTCGAACGAGAAAATTGTCTTTTGATGGTTTTCTCGCATCTCAACTCAATCAATTTTCCACTTATCGCGCTAATTTGATACGGCTAAAAATTGACATTAAATAAATTTAACTTTTTCGAATTATTTACATTGCGAATCCAGAGTTTAATGTTCATAATTTATCATATAATTTGCAAAATATCAAAAAGTTAAAAGGACGTTGGGTTTTCCCAACATAATCTTTCCGATGCTCAAATAAGAAATTGAGTGTATGAAAAATTATCATCATCATCGGAATCAATCAATGTCAAAATTACTTATCAATTAATATTAGAATTACTCAAATATTGCGTCACGTAATGCAGATATGAATCAAATGTAAAAACATACCTCTCTCATTCATGAAGCGGAAGATATATTTATTTAAAAGATAAGGTAATTTACCTTGTATGATAAATCTCTTTTTTTTATCAGATTAAAGTATCAAATATACTAAAAGATTATTTTTTTCAAAAATTGTATATCAATAAAACTATACTAATTATAACTCTAAATTAACCCATATTTATATTTAAATTAATTATATTTATATGGGTTTTACTCGTCCATGAATAATTTATTCAACCCAGAACACATAAATTGAGCTCTCTAAAACTAATTCTATTCACATCACACAAAAATATTATTTTTAATCCATATTTATACACTATATCTAAATATATTTTTATTTCCATACAAAATATTGTAAAAATAACACCAAAAATGAAAATAAAAACCATAGGAACCCTTATTAGTCTCCTATCATTTTCCCTATTCCCACTTGTACTACTACTAATATTTTATGACCTAGTATTTGGTTTAGACCTGACCACGGTTCAGGAACCGCGGTTACGGTTCGGAACCGCCGGTTCCACGGTTCAAGAAAATTCCGACCCTTAACCTTAACCGTCAAGGCCGGTTACGGTCCGGGTTCCGGAACCGCCGGGCCGGTTCCGGTTAACCGCCGGTTCCGGTTCCGGTTCCAACCCTTGAATTTTTTATTTATTTTTTTACCTATATTTTAAAAATTTGTAATTTTTTAATTAACTATTAATTTTATAAAATTGTAACTTTTGTAAAACAAAAACAAGGGTTTGAAATTTTAAACATATATTTGAATGAAAAATTTTGAACTTAAATTTTAAAAAAAATATCATTAATTTTTGAATTTAATGAATGTTTAACTTAAATTTGAAAAAAAAATATTATCTAAAATTTAAAGTATCAAATATTCTAATTATAATAAATATATAAAAAAAATATTCAACTTGAAATCTTAAAGTTTAAACTTAAATTTTAATAAAAAAAAATTGCACTTAAATTTAAAAAAAATATCCACAAAAATTTAAATTATATAATTAAAAATTATTTTAAAAATAAAAATGAGCTTGAACTTAAATTTAAGTTGCCTACGTATCCTCTTAGGGTATAGAGGAATCAAAGCTCACGTAGTTCTCTTACCTTTAAACCCTTCTTACCTTAGGGAGTGGCGTGGCTCAATCACTCCCACCCGTTCCCGTCGTTGTTCCATCTGTGTCCTCCTCTTGATCTTCCTCTGAATCCGGCTGATCTTGTCTTCGTACTGAGGCCTTGATCCAATCATCAAGACATGCTTGGGCTTCTAAATTTTCGGGAGACAACGTTGAGCGTTTCTCACTCAATATATTACCTCCCGCACTGAAAACTTGTTCCACTGCAACGGTTGAAGCAGGTGAAGCAAGTATCTCCTTCGCCATTACGGACAAAATTGGATACGTTTGCTCCTTTTGCGACCACCATCGCAAAATATCGAACTCTCCATCGTCATCTGTATCATTAAACTCAAATGAAACATTAAAATAACTCTCAAGTTCTTGGCTAGAACTTGAGGATCCTCGAGGACGTTTAGTTCGTTCCCTAAGTAAAAGTTGTGCTGCCGTAAGTTTAAAACCACTACTACTACTAGTTTTATGTATATCAACTTGAGTTGATTGTGAACCATATTTGGAACTGTATTCATTATAAAATTCATTTAAAAGTGTTCTAATTTTAAATATAATATTATTAATATCTATAGTATAATCATTTTCATTACGTGTTAAAGCATTGTAATAAATTAATAACAAGTCTTGTAAACCATCTAATTTAAGTCTAGGATCAAAAACAACAGCAATTAAATTAATATCTGGAATTTCATAAAAATATTTTTTCCATTTCAACTGCATTGATAAAGTACAATTTACTAAATTTTCATCTTGGGAGTTAATATTTTCATGTAAAACTGATGCAATATTACAACAATTTAATAATACTAAATGAGAAGTTGGGGAATAAACACTAGATAATTGTAAAGTAGCATCATTAAATATTTTTAAAATATTACAAATTTTTTCACATACTGTCCAATGATGTGGATATAAATGAAAAGGAGTAGAAATAATTTGTACAAAAAATTGACATAATAAATCTTTATAGTCGATAGATTCTTCTAATAATCTATATGTTGAATTCCAACGGGTTGGAACATCCCGTGGAAATTTTTTAGGCCTTACACCATTAGCCTTACAAAATCTAAACCATTGTTTATTAATATGTGGATGTGTCCATAAATAAGAAAATGCTTGTCTAATTGGTTTAAGTTGATTATCTAAAACTTTTAAGCCATCTTGTACACATAAATTTAAAATATGACATATACATCTAATATGAAAAAATTTACCACCAATTGATGGTTCACATACAACTTTAAGATCACCAATACTAGCATTATTAGCTGCAGCATTGTCAAATGATATTGAAAAAATTTTATTAACTAAATTATATTCTTCTAATATTAAAAATATAATTTGTGAAATATTTGCCGCTGTGTGTGGACTATCAAAAACTCTAAATGCAAGTAATCTTTTTTGAAGTGTCCAAGAATTATCAATCCAATGACATGTAATACCCATATATGAATGTATTTGCCAATGATCACTCCAAATATCACTACATAAAGAAATTTTATTATTTACATTATTTAATAATTCTTTTAACTCTTTTTTAGATTTATTATATAATTTTTTTACATAGCGTGTTAGTGTGGTTCGTGGAACACCTTTAGCTGCCGGATTATATGTTGTTTGAATTAATTCATTAAAAAAAATTTATTTGCAAAACTAAAACTAAGATGTTCAACAGAAATAAATCTAGCTAAATTTTCTCTACATCTAACATCATTATATTTAAATAAAGAAAGATCATTACCTCCACCGGCGCCGGAAGAAGCGAATGATGGCATTTGAGTTTGGGTACGATCAATGCCAAATTCTACTGGATGCTTCTTCTCCACATGTCTTTTCAATGATCCATAACCGCCTCCGGATTGAAATTTGTAAGATTGCGAACAATATTTACACTTTGCTCGCATCTCTCCATTTGGAAGTGTTATTTTATCAAAATGTTTAGTAAAAATAGAAGATTTAAGAGATGGAATAGATCGAGTGTGAGCATCACTCATTGTTTCTTGAGTAGTATACAAGTGAGTTTGCTCTTCATCACTTAACTCAACTTCACAATCGATGTTGAACCTTGGTTGCTCGTCGGTTGCGGGCATCTTTCCCTTACCTCTATTGCTTGAACCGGCCATTTTTTAATAAATGATAAAAATTTAGTATATAGAATTGAATAATAAATAATTAAAGATGAAATAAATGAAATATGAAAAAAATTTAATGAAAGAATTAAAATAATATAGAATTGAGAATGAATAATTAAGAGTGAAGATTAGAGAATTGAGAATTAGATAATTGATAGTTGAGAGTTGAGAGTTGAGAGTTGAAGTGTGGAAAAAATGAAGAATTGATGGGTATTTATAGAAGAAATTAAAAAAAAAAAAAAAAAAAAAGTCAAACGGTCAAAATTTGACCGTTTGACTTTGGTGGCAACGGTCAAAAATTTGACCGTTGCCACAAGAGAGCCGTTGGCAACGGCTCTCTCATTTTTCCTTTCTTTTTTTTTTTTTTTTTTTTTTCTTGAACCGCCGGGTCAGCCCGGCGGTTCAGTCCGGGTCGGCCCGGCGGGCCGACCCGGCTTGAACCGCCGGGCTGACCCGGCGGTTCACGGGTCCAAAAAATTCGGACCCGTAACCGGCCCGTGAATCCACGGGCCGGTTACGGGTCCGCGGGTCGGACCCGTGGTCAACGGGTTTTGACCCGTTGACCACGGGTCAACCACGGGCCGGGTCCGGTTTGGACCCGGCCCGTGGTCAGGACTAATTTGGTTCCATCATTTTCTGAATATGAATATGCTTAAGAGGAGTCATGTTTGTTTATCATCATCAGTTAATAATATCTTTAAATACAATTTACGTCTTGTAAAACAGAAAATTACAAAAAATCCCTCTTGAGAGTTAGATTAAGTTTCATAAAATTTGGATATTTAAGAATTCAAAAAAGTAGGTAATAGTTCGTGCATGGGGAAAAAAAACAAAAACAAAAAGCCTTTGTGTGCTTTTAAAAATGGCACAAATAACACCATTAGGTCGAGCGGTGGGCTGGAGGCGACTTGTGCGAGTTTTTTTTAAGAATTTCCACAAGTAGAAAAAGACTTTTGTGCCCTTAGTTGTAATAATCAATCTTATTTGATAAAACCAATGATCTACATTTGATACGTTACAATATATATTTATATATAGAAATAGATATCCATTTATTTAGATATATATATAATATGTACATATGTTGATATGTTTACAAATTATATGTATATATGTTATATATATGTATAAGGGATTTTGGGATGGGTTAAGGTAGCGGATTTATGCAAATACTTTATTCAAATAAAATAAGTTATTACTATTATGTGGGTCCTTATATCAATCTCTTCCTTAGTTCGATGTACCAATAATTTTGATTTTGTTATTATGATAATTTATAAATAGTTTATATTAGTATCCAAAAGTTTTCTTTTTGATGTGATTTTAATAGATAATTTATATTAAATAGTTTATATTTATATTATGGAGTTATTAGTTTGATTTGATTTGTACATTTTTTTATACTAATTTCAATAAGCTATTACTTGTAAATCTTTATGCTCATGCCAATGGATGTTTTATTTATTTGATTTATTAACCTTTTGTGCTCATGTCAAGCAATATTGGCTATAGTTTAGATTCTTATTAAAGAGAGTTTGAGAGTGCTTTAACAATAAATTAAATAGTTTATATTTGTATCTAAAATTATTACTGATAATTTTTATTAGTGTCAAAGGAAACATAAAAAGATTTTAATTGTGAAGACCACATACAATTTAAGTTCATATCCATGAACATTTCATAAGAATATATAGATAATTTATACTTGTATATATAATATAAGCAACGAAAGATGGCAATTCACAATTATCATGATGCAACATTTTCTTCTTCATTTGTTGAGATTCTTTTCAACAAGTTCAAATTCATGCTTTGCCCCTTAGTTGAATGTGATTGGGTTAACACATGTGAACATGAATTCCATTTGCCCTCGCTTGTACATTTCGTCAAATATTTAATTGACGACTTGATGCAAATAATTTGAAGTTTGTTAACAAGGAGTGCTTTCTTTTATCTATATAAAACTTCAACTTGGTGTAAAGATGGTCCCCTATGTGTCCAAATATGTGAGCACAAATTTTGTATTCCAAAAGTAAAAATATAAAATATAGTATAAATTGAACTTTATTAATTTGATGAATAACTTTGGATATAATCTTTGATTGAATCCTTTTATTTTTCTCTTTAAGAACAATGTTTTTAGGATTTGAAAACTTAAAAGTAAATTCAACACTTTGATCTTATTCAAAGTTGCTTTATTTTTCAATAACTTCAATTCGATTTACCATTGTGAAATATCTAATCAAATGCTATAATTTAATGTATGTTTTACAATGAATAAATTGATATTAGCCTAAAATATTGGAATCTTTTTAACTCTTGATAACATGAGTTGACAGAATTCTAAGACCTCCCTCGATTTTTTTTTTTCTCGTTTAATATAATCGTTGTGCCTAGCTTATTGAAAGATCTCATTATTTATATTTTTATATAAGGTGAAATTTTTGGCCATAGTTGGCAAGTTTGGGGCCTTATCATGGTTTAATTATTTCAAACATTTCAACTTTATTTATGACAATATTTAATTGTCCATTAATTAAATATTTTATTTAATTTTTAAAATCCAATTTAAAAAAATTATAAAGTATAAATAAAATCCATGTAAATATATAATTGACAATTATTTTTGGATGCATGTGATTCCCATCATAAATGGTTGTGTGTGTACACCCAAATTCCAAGTGCCTTGTGCAAATAATTGTTTGGGGGGAAAAATAAATGGCTAATGATGGCGGGTTTTAGCCTTTTAGGCATCCATGGACCATCATCATCCAACCAGAAAATTTCAAAACGTAAATATTTATACATCACACTATATTTATGTCATTAGTCACTCAGGACACCTGCGGACATAGACTAGTATTTTTATTTGTATGCTAATGGTATTTTGGCAGCAATAATAGAGTGATAATAATAATACTGATAATGTAGAATATAGTTGTTTTTTCTTTTTTAAATTAATATATATATATATATATATAGTATTGAATGAATAAAGTTAAACAGCAGGTGTGATTGTCCATTAGCTTATATCTCTCCCTTCTCGCGCTCTTCCAAAGAGAAAACGAAAGCCAAACGAGGAGAGAGAGAGAGAGAGAGAGAGAGAGAGACCCAACCCACAAAGGGAAAACGCGTATTCAACGACGCCAAGCCGTGAGTCTCACCGTCGCCCGCTTCTGATTCTCCGCCGCGGAGCCAACAATAATACCGGTGTCTGCCTTCCACCTCTGATTTTTATCAGACTATTTGAATATGCCTTCCTCCCCTTTTTTTGATTTAGGGTTCTTTTTCCAACAATGAATCCGGCTTCTTCTTTTTGAATCTCAAAAGATCATCCACGGATTTTCGATCTCGGAGGTACTTCTACATCCTTTCATTTTCTGCTAATCGTTTATCTTTTCTTGTTTTCCCATTTATCTGTGGCTATAATTTGCTCAAAATTTTAAAATTTTTACTCCGATGTTCCTGACCGACGAATGTTGCGATTCTTGATTAGGGTTAGGTTTAGGTTTAGGGCTTCCTCGCGAATGGAAGCGTCCGGCGGAAATTCGGACGCGTACAGGACTTCTTCTTCTTCTACTACCTCTACTCATTCCCGAAGACATGGAATTCATATTTCTGCTTCTAGCATTCTTCGATCGCCCTTGTCCACCTTATTAGAATACACTGGAATTCTCAGAACCAGGTCCAATCATTCAGAATCTGACTCTTTACTGAACAATGGAGCCCACGTTGGCTATCGAGATCATCACCTTCAGCCGCATTTAAATGACTCTACACCTCCCCCAGCTGCAAATAGCGGTGGCAGTGCAGGAGAGGTTTCCATTAGGATCATCGGCGAACCTGAGCATGATAGGGTTGCCTCTATGTTACATTCGGTGCCAACTGTTGGGCAGTTTAGTGCACAGACTGAGTCCTTTTCACGGCCAATGTCGAGGTCGGGGTCTGCGGTTTCTGTGCTGACCTCATTGGAGAGTCAGGTTGATCTGAGGAGTGACGAGAGGCAGGAGATGGAGTTACACATTCCACGAATGCAGGTGGTGATGCGGATGCTGCTGAGGGAGTTGGCGTCAATAACAGGGATTCGTCCTCATCTTACCAGAGATATGATATACAGCAGGCTGCTCGGTGGATCGAGCAGGTTCTTCCTTTTTCGTTGCTTCTGTTGGTTGTATTCATACGTCAGCACTTGCAAGGTATTTTTCCTTCCTTCATCTTACTTTCAGTAGTTTTGCTATCAAAGTAGCACATGCCAAGTCTGCAAGTGTATTAATTGGTAAATTTCCGTTTCACCAATGTTAATTTGATTTCTACCATCATATTGAAGCCGTTAGATACTTTCATTTGCTGATGTAGCTTGTGAAGTATCACAAGTCTTTCCACCCATTCTGTATATCGCTTATTTCGTTCTTGTTGAAATAGAACCTTAACTTATTAGTTGTGTTAGTTAGTTATAAATGAAATTTTACAAAAAAGTTATTTTTAGGGGAGAACAAATATTATTTTTTTGTTCAATGCGAATATATAGGAAAAACCACTTTTTATTTATATATTTAATTTAGAATGAATAGGGATTCCATGATATTCATACATAGCAAAGTCTTATCCCAGGATTCCCACAAAACAAAAGAGACTCATTTTTCACACTTATTATTAGTAGTGATTGAATTATGGTTATTAATCTCCTTGATCTACAAATATATGCTTATGATGTTCATATCCACCACTTATAGCAAACAAACCTGTTCTGATGTTTTGTGGATTCTTGAGAAATATTTTATTGCTACAAATGCACTCTGAATAAATAATTCATGTTTCATGGCTTAAATCTTAAAGCGTTGGTTCTCTCTTTGTGAACTTTTGCACTGTATTCACTGTAGTGACTGATTGAAAAGCAAAATAGTTGAGGATCCTGTGGAATTGCTGGTATTGGTATTAAATGTCTATAAGATCCTAGGAAGATGAATACATAATCAATTCTTTTATCATATTTATTAGGAAACAGGATTGCAAGGAAGCAATATAATCCTAAATTTCTCAGATGCATTAAGGAGGAAAGAAAATCTGTGCACATGTGGGAATAGGAATGGGTCTGGGGGTTCTTTCACATGTCATTAATATTGTCACTCCTATTGCCTTTTCTGAAGTTAGAGCTCGTCCGATATATAACTTCTGTGATGGTCCGAAAGAAATATTTTAATTTTCTTCACCCCTCCAACTCATCCTTATGTTCCTTCGATTCAAACCATATTATTACTAGAGCCTATTCCAGAGTTGCATATTTGGTGATATTGAAGAATATATTGGGAGTTTCCCTCTACATTATGAGTCGTGCTTCAATTGCAGAATGAAGGAGAAAATGATAAACATATTTGGGAACAGTTATTTGACCTTTTTATTCAGAACATTAGAATTGAATACATATAATCTTTTAGTGACAAGTAGTAGTCTATGTATCTTTTAGTGACCAGCACCCACATCCACTCAAACATGTCATAATGCAATCTGATAAGCAGTCGTAGAGCTGCTGAAGTAATAAACTCTTTTACTTTCGTCCATAGAAGTTGGTTCTTCTGTCTAGTTACACTGGGATTAGCATTTCTATCCCTTCTTTTGAATGTTCAGTTCATTAAGATATTATATATATATATATATTGTTTTATTTATTTTTAGGAAGCCGTTCAACTAAGGTGCTTGGCTGAAAATAGCTTTTGACTTGTTGCTAGATTTTGCAGGATTCTGTGCTACCATTTGGATTGCTGCTTTCATGTTTAAGTCAAATGATATTGTACGGAAGCAGACAGCACTTAAGGTATTTCTATAAATTTGCATCCTCTTTATGCTAATTCTTTGATCCAAATATTTTGAACAATGAAAACCGCCTTTTGGTTTCAATGTAAAGTCATTGTTAGCAAGGAACTGACTTTTCCTCTTTAGGGTGAGAGGAGAATATTTGTTCTCATTGGCATTGCCGTTCTTTTCACACTTCATGTTGTTGGGATTTACTGGTGGTATCGGAATGATGATCTGCTATATCCTTTGATGATGCTGCCACCAAGAACCATACCACCTTTCTGGCACGCAATATTCATTATCATGGTGAATGGTGAGTTATTTTCATTTAGTCAAATGTAATTTCCTGGCATAGTGATTTGTTAGTGCATTGATCTAATTTTTCGAACATGGTTCTTTTTCTCAGATACACTGGTCCGTCAGGCAGCAATGGTCTTCAAGTGTGTGCTATTAATGTACTACAAAAACAGCAGAGGTCGAAACTATTGTAGGCAGGTATATATGTGCCACCTATCGATTCAACACACATTTGTTAGATTATGTTATTCTGTAGTTGTTTTGGATAGCACTTACCTAATGAAGAGATCTTTGATTCACAGGGTCAAATGCTAACTTTAGTTGAGTACCTGCTGCTGCTTTACCGTGCTGCTGCCTGCCCCAGTTTGGTATCGTTTCTTTTTGAACAAAGAATATGGGAGCCTTTTCTCATCATTAATGACTGGACTGTACTTAACTTTCAAGCTTACATCTGTTGTTGAGAAGGTAGCAACTTTTGTTTCAGCTGAGTTCTGTTCTCTTCATGATTTCACATTCTAGTTTTCCATTAACTTTTTTATGAATTTGTTTAAGAGTTTTTAATTTTTTGATTTTGCAATTTAAAATGTTCTGTGCATGGCCAATATCTTTAAATTTTTACTAATTTTATTGGTATTTTCAGGTCCAATCGTTCATTACTGCTTTGAAAGCTTTGTCAAGGAAAGACATCCATTATGGAGCTTATGCTACATCTGAACAGGTATCCATTTCTTTTTTATGGGCCTTCCTCGGTGTTAAAATAAGCTAGATTGTTTTGTCTTTGAGCTACTGTTGAAGAAATATACTGCCTAAAATCTTTGTTTAGCTTGTCCAGTTAAAAGGCGTATGTATATATTCGTTGTGGAAGGAAGTAGTTCTGGATGTAATACTACTGGTCATTAGTTTCACTTCCACTTTAATACAAGTGGCTGATGCTTCTTAACGTTGCTCCTATCATTTTACCTTACCTGTAAATGAATATGCCCAACTGTGCCTTTACATTTGCACATGGTTAACATGCTCAATGCTGATTCAAGTGTGGTTCAAACCCTTCTTGTGGTTGTGCATGACAGTATTACAAGAGCACTTGCTCCTATTCTGCAACTGGGTTGGCACTTATCTCATAAGATAAAGATTCACAAAGATGCATGCTGGGTGACAGGACCATGTTCTTGTTTTCTTGTTGGATCTTGAAAGGAAGCTGTCTGTCTGACAAGAAAGCTAATTATAATCCCTGATTGCCAGCTGAACTGAAATGACCAAACACTCCCACCAAAAACCCAAGAAATTTGTCATGCAAAACATGTTTTGCAATGTCTCTTTTACCATATTATACTCTTGCATTGCATTTGTTGTCTACTGTTCTGCTCTTTCTATTGTTGATTTTTACCCCATATTTGTGCTACTATGTTTATGCTTGAAGTGGAGTGTAACTCTTATCATACTGCTATGGTTCATTGATCTGCTTATTTTTGTTGATGGGCTCTTTAATTCCCTGGCAACTTCTAATTACTGCATGTTACTCATTAATCGTTGTCTGATGAATCGCATAAATGTTTCAGTTTTCTATGATTAGAAGATAACGCTTTGAATCCCTTGTCATGTGAGATTGCATTTGATGCTGTGTTCATTTCATTGTCTATGATATTTTATATCTAAACATAGTTAAATAAGTTCTGAAGGGTGTGTTATTGAAACGCATTTGACTTAATGCAGGTTGTTGCAGCAGGAGATTTGTGTGCCATTTGCCAGGAAAAAATGCATGCTCCAGTCCTTCTACGTTGCAAACACATATTTTGTGAGGAATGTGTGTCTGAGTGGTTGGTTTTCTCTTCCTACCTCTAATATATGTCCTAAATTTGTCGAGCAATTGTTATTTCCTGCTGCAGCTACAACTGTGTCGGCTAAGCAAAAAAGATGAATGGATATATTATTCTTTCCTGCCCCTTTGCTGACATTACAATATGCTAATATTGAAACATTATATCTTGTTTAACAAACGAGTTGAATTTAAATGTATGCTATTAGGTGTGGACAGAAAAGCTTGATGTAGGTGATATATTACACTTAGCTGCCCAAAAATAGGAGTCTTTTCGTCTTGTGTTTGTTAGATGTTTTAGTAATCGAGTTCAAAATTATTGGGCAGACGGTTTAAGATCAGGAATTCACCTCATGAATTTTGCAATTGGGGTGCTTCAGACAGACTTACAAAATCCTATAACATTTTGTTTTGTTGTTGAAGCATCAATTTCTTGGAATACTCCTCCGTCCCAATCTTATAACTCCATTTGATTGGACAGAGAGTTGAAAATGGGAAATTTTTGTGTATCTTTACATTATTGTCCTTAAAGTTGTGGTTGAGAGTTAGTCGTAAAGTTGTGGTTGAGAGTTAGTCGTGTCACATTATTACTATAAGGCAAAGGATATTTTGGGGAAAAAAGTTTCCATTTAGGAAATAGAACCTGATTTTTGAGACGTCCCAAAAAGGAAATAGGAGTGATAAATTTGGGACAGTAGAGTGATTAACACTTCTAATATTAGTTTGCTATATAAGTTACCATTGGTGTCCCGAAGAATGTTAAGCAAAACTTCTTGAGTTTGGACCAACAAGCGATCATATGCTTAAGCCTACATACACCAAGAACAATTGAGTTATATGGGAACTGAATATTCAATTTCCATTTGTGATCTCAAGCAATCATGCACGACGCTTGATTGAAAACTTATTTACGGTGTGATTGCACAAAGGATCACATGAATGACTTGGTGTCCATGTGTTCTACAATTGCTTGCATACCTTCTAAAATTTACACTTGCATGATATGCAATTTTGGACTGTGGTGAATATATTATTTCCTTTTGTGTTGGGTATTGTGGTCTACCTTTGCTTATGTCCATGGTGATGTACTTCTTATGGGGCATTTCTTAAATTCATTTATCACATATTATGATAATCCTATAGCCGGAGATTCTCTTAATACCTATATGAGGAAAAAAAATATAGCTGTCCATGGTTGTTCATATAGAAAAGCGCACAAAGAAAAAAGAACAATAATGCCAAGTGTATGGGTTCGAGAAAACAATGTCTCTTTTGTGAAGTGAACAAGGATTGAACTGAAACCCATTTTTTCTGTGCTGAAATTGATTAGAAACTACGTTGTATTCTGATGTTCATGTGTATATGTGGAGTAAAATTATATTTTGTTGTAGCAGTAATTTTCTTCTTTTGAGTTTCTTTTCTCTTTTAAGTTCTCTGTGTGACTCATGCCAGTACTTTGGTGTTTGTTGCTGGTTTTACAATATCAGTTTCGAAGTAATTTTCCCATTTCATGATCAGCATGCTGTGAAATCTTAAATTAGGGAATGTTTGAGGACTCGTCTCAAATAGAAACTGTTTGATTTGTTACAAAATCAGCAATTCCACACTGATTACTGATGATTCAGCTTTATAAATGATACTTGTAATAGCTTCCATATTTTTCAAGAAATGTATTACATTGTCTACATGCATTAGAATTTCAGTTGGTATTGCCTGTGGGAAATAAGGAACCTGACCTTGAAATCTGTTAGTCAATCAACATATTAAAAGCTTAAAGAAATATTATCGACAGTGAGTATATTTCCTTTGCTATTGTTTGAATGGAGCTGGTTTTTTTATTTTTTGTCTTCTCGAACATAATGTACTCGTGGTATAATTTCAGTGTGTTAAAGGTAAAAAGGTCCTGTAAATGCTAAGGAAGCAAGAGGAGACTGAATAGTAATTGGTTGTGCATTTAAAATCTCTACTGTATTTGCTCTTGGTTTAGTCCTACCTGTTCTATTTAGCATTTCCATGTTGAGCAGTTGGCTATTTTATGTTCCCAGGTTTGAGAGAGAACGAACTTGCCCTTTATGCCGGGCTTTGGTGAAACCTGCTGATCTTAGATCGTTTGGTGATGGATCAACTAGTCTATTTTTTCAGTTATTCTAAATCCAGGAAGTTTTCTGCTTTGAAGCCTTAATCCTCCATTCAGAGCAGCTCTGTCCTGATCATCTCATCTGCATAGAAAATTTAACTGTAACTATTTTGTTTGTTGCCACTGACATCTAGGCTGCAGTGGCTGATAGAAATGCACCATCTGTTCATACGTTGTAATCAGAAAATGTATGTGAAGGGTTCCTGTTTCAAGAGTTACCTTAGTGGTCAATGGTATATGCAACAGGATGCGCCGTATATAAAAGGTTTTTTTAATGATTTGTCCTCTCTCAATGGGTTTTTTTTTTTTTTTTTTTTGGAGGGGGGGTTGGTAGGGGGAGCTTTTCCTTACATGTTGAAGTTCTTAGATGGACTTTTGTGCATGGTTGCAATATGCCATGCAAACTGTCCCTGCCTGAAGGTAATTGAGAATGGAATCTTGTCTGAAGCATAAGTGTCATACTAACAACCTAGTGTTTGGGAAGTTTAGTGTAGCTTTGGTGTTTGGTAATTGGTGGGTGGGATTCTGGTTGGTTGATACGCTGGTTTGGTTTCTAGGACTGTAATTCATCGTGCATCATTAGGTATTGGAAACCTGCTAATGTGTCCGAATAATATCAGATCATTGTTGGGAAAGTATCACTTGATTTGTTGAAAGCAACCACCTTGGGTTGGCAATAGCTGGAAGCCATCATAATTCTTAATTACAGCACCAATACATGTCTATATGTAGTGTTTTATGTTGGTCTTCAGCTTAGCTAATCTTCTTCTTAAGCTCTCAAAAAGGTTAAAAAAGTGCACTGGATTGTTCTCTAACTAGGTGAGATATAACTTAAACCCTTAAAATAAATTGTGATTGTAGAATTATTCTTTGGTGAAAATGTATTCAACTCATTAGTTGTCTTTAGGAGTAACACATCACATCATATAAGGGCTCAAGGTAGTCTCCTGTCTAGCAAAGAAAAAGGCACGGCGCCTGGTATATGTTTTAGGATGTGGCCATGCATTATAATTGAGTTGGCACAGTTGGTAAACTTGTTAAGGAGGGTTTTGGGAGCAAACTGAGTCAGGGCCTAGGCCCGCTAGCATAATGTCCTCAAGCAAAAGGCCGATGCAATGAGCTCGGCCAACATCAAGGTTGCGTGTATAAAGTTGGATATCTGAATCTTCAACTCTTTGTTAAGTTATTGATTGCAGAGCAATTATATGGGAGGCCTCTGCATGATTTTAAGGTGAAAATAATTCTATCAGAGTTGTTGATTGCAGAGTAACTAAATGGAGGAGTATACATGGTTTTACGATGTCACAACATAACTTACTGATTTTGTAATGTGACATGGTTTTAGTCATCTTCAACTGAGTCAACACCTGATTTCAGTGGTTGGAAACTAAATCTGAAAATATGCCATTTACAAAACAAAAAGCTAATCCTATGTTGGTTCCTGATGACAAAACCAAGCTAACACAAACACATTTACAAGCTACAGAGCAAAATTGATGAAATAGGGACAGAGGATCACTGATACGCAATCCTTTGAATGAATGAAAGAATGAATGAAAAAGAAAACCATTCAGTCTCTGGTTGACTCTTCCTGTGGGTGTGGGGGAACTGGAATACTGGAAATCAGTGTAGCCTGAGTCTCAGGAATGTCTGCTGCTTCTCGAGGAGGGAGGAGCGCTGGCAGCATTTCCTTTCTTAAAGAAGAGCTTCTAGATAGATATATCTCAAAGGGGGGGAGCATTGGTGAGGCGGGGAGACAGACAGCGTCCTGAACACTGCAGGTACAGGATAAACTTCTGTAACCTCTTCAATCCCCTCATCCAAGTACACAACATCTTGCATGGTGAGTTGGTGATATTCACAATCTCCTCAAGAAGCGGTTCTCGCGAGCATATACAGAATTTTCATGAGCCAACCGAGCCTTCTCGGCCAAAAGTGTCTCAAGTTGAAGCGCGTATCTGAATATGTTTTAAGTTGTCATTCAGCATAATTAAAGCTAATGTGACACGATCAATTGCTTTACTTACTGTATAGCAAATTTTAGATACTTCTATCTTTTACACACAACAAACGATTGCCAGTATGTGTGTGTGTATATATATATATATATATTCTGACAATATAGAATTGATTCAATTCAAAGGAATATAAAATATTTAATCTTTACTAATGTAGTTCTAAATTTAAAACTTGAAATATACAGTCGGAATAATACTATGGACAAGTCTATCATCTTTATATATACCGCAGAGAACAACTCTTTTATCATCTAAATTATGAGAGTATGGCTATAGAATAAGAGTGGTGTTAGAATTCTTCAGAACAGAAGGGGCATCAGAAAATACCATGTCATCATCTGCAGGATTCACTCCCTTTTCACGAGCCTCTCTTAAGGATTTTATTCTCCTCTTCGAGCTGAGAGCACCTCTGTTTTGCAAAAGTAAGGTCTGCTTTAACTGTTTTCAGCTCTCGAAGTAGTAGTTTTGCTTTGGCAGCTGTTGCCATTGCCACCTGTAATCCAAATGAAATGCATACAATATGCATGTCAATGCAAGAAAGTTTTAGAAAAGAACAATAAAATTATACAGAAGACCATCTAGAGATCAAGAAACTGCAACGTAATTAAGGACTTGTCCCCCTTTATCTTTATCAGTTGGGTTTCAAATGAGTTTATTCATCTGTCTACCGGTAAGCTTACTGCAATCCAATGGGTTAAAAGGGGTCACGTTTTGATAGTTGACCGAAAAATGAAGTACACTGTTAGATAAATGATAAGCCAGGAAATACCATTAATAAATGTTAAAAATGAAAAAAAGATAAGAGAAATAGACAAGCTCGGTATTTGAACACATGATAGTAGTTACTAGAAATAGAAAGTAATCTGCCTTTGCCACTCGACAAGTCATTCCTTCTACATACTTTTGAGCCAATAAGTAATCTTTTAGGAAGATGACAACAAATTCACAATGCTTGGAACATGCTGCTATAGTCCCTTGCAATTGTTAATTTATTGTTATTGTCGTGCTTGTTTACTTCTTACCCCAACCTTTGCAGTAAACAGATAATTTGCAACAATTTTTTTTTTCTTCTAATCAAAACTGATACTAAATGCATACCATTTACCTATTACTAAGATAAATGGACTTTCAAATGATCAAATAACCTTCAAGTAGATCAAAAAAGCTTTCTTAGTTAAGAGATTGAATATCTTTCTAACTCATGAATCAGATAACATAATTTTACACAGTGCCACCTTACGTCACGAAGATGCCTTGAGCTGATCTTCTTGCTGGTTTGATTCTGTGATTGCATCGATTGCTGCCAATGGACCATGTACACCAGATGCAAGATTCCGCTCTCCCAGAATTGATTCCTTTTCTCCTTATCTGTAGGTTACGTGTTTCTTGTATGAAATCTGCAGTCTTATTTTCAACAATTGTGCGTCCTTCCTGGAAATTTATGAAAGAAACTGATGTTCATAATACTATAACATAACTTTAAGGAAGCTGTGACTTGTTGTACGACTATTCTTCTTCTTCACGTCATTTCATCTTTAAGTTTGATAATAGCAGAGGCCACATAGAGAGACATAATTTGATGGCACTAAAACCCGGGGATGCGTGGAAAAGATACATGCTTGTGGCAGCACTAATTCTCATGAGAAGTTACTCACCTCTACTTTTCAAACAATCTACCGAAAATTCTTGTGTCAGGTTAGACAGAACAAACCATTTACCTCAAAAGCATTTCCAAGGGTGTCACCAATGCGGTTCATGGAAGACGTGAGTGCATCCAGTCCTTACGCAGAGTTGGATTTCCATTTTTTTAGAGATTTTCAACCTGGAATTAGAGATACAAGGACCAAAGACATCGCAAGCAGATAATGAGATTTAGTTATGAAAGCGTGGGTCTTTACAACAAATAAAGAGAATTGGTTCCTTACAATGCATATGGAAATACAGAATAAGAATTCAATTCCAAATTTTAAAATTTCTGAGCGAAGTGGAAAGAAGAGCAAGGTAGTATTTTCACCTTTTCAATCCTCGAGGAATGTAACATTTCTGGCCCTGTTTTGCTAATATACTCACACTGGTGGGGCGCATTATCCTCCTCGAAAATTGCTTTAGCTTTTCTAGCAAGAACACCCCAAAAGCTGCCTGCTTCCTTTGAACTTCCCATGGATGTGTAGTCGTAGGTACCAACTCCCTATCATTGTGCATCACATCACATAAGGCAACAACTCCAATTTCTTAGTGTCATGGAAAAAAAGAGAATACATACGTACATCTCTAATCGTGAAACTCTGAGCATTCAAAATTTTCCAATAGACATGTCAATTGATAGCTAGATAATAGCAGATGAGATAATGTCATGTTTAAGATATTGCCCAGAACAACATTGCCCTCAGCTCAAAAGTGCATGGATTATGACATTCCAACCAAATGGATCCGTCTCTTAGAAACCAAAAAGCTAGGCAATATTAAAAGCAAAATAGAAAAAGAAGAGAGGAGGAACCTTGGAGTGTTCTCCGAAAGCGGGTGGGCATAGGCGGAGGAATGCGAGGAATCGCGATGGGCGGCGGAGGCCCTTATTGCATGGGCAACCAGCGATGAAGAGGCGGCCGTGTGTACCTCTCAGAGGGCTGGTATACGTCTTCCTTGAAAGTGGATGATCTTCCCATCCCCTGCCTCCTCCTGTAAGCCATCCAATTATTTTTCTTGGTATTCTTTTGGCTTCGGGGCGCAGTTACTACCACCGGAACACCGCCACAGAAAATGAATTTTATTTAAGGGTGCAGTGATTTGATCGGAAGGAGGCAGAGAGAGAGAGAGAGAGAGAGAGAGAGTTGGATGTCCGGATGTGAGGAGCTGAGGTTATAACGAACTCCCCTGGTTTTATGTTTTCACAACCAAATTCGTATATATTTATACTAGTACTAAGTAGCAGTAGTAAGTACAGGCTAGAGCAGATAGTTGGCGCTTGAGATTATTAAATTAAATAATTCTTGATACAAATTCTCTTCACTTCAACACTTCACAGACGAGGAGATTGGAGAACACCTACATACATTATACATACACCTTCATACATGATACAAACTTACATATTTTTTTATGGAGGAGTAGTGTTATATTGATTGATTGTGTTGTCGTGTGAGGCTGCCAGCGTGTGTATGAATATGAAGACAGTTAAGAAAGGAATCAAACAATATACCAACCAATTCAAGCAATTCATATACCAATTTCTACTCCAAAACATTTTTGCCAAACCTACTCAGTATTTTTATTTATTTAGTATCCTTATCTTTTCCGGTCAAATTTCATTTATTGTTTATTCTATCTCCATAATATAATATGAAAAAAATCTGATGGACAAGTAAAAATAATGTATACAAAATTGTTTAATATTATAATAAAGTCGATTAGTCATACATTCGTTTCGTTTTGATTTTAATAAACAATTCTAATACAATAATATTGGTATTTTTTTTTTTTTGAAAGTTTCTAATGTTTATTCTTTAATATTTATTAATTTTTTTAAGTTTTAGTTTATATTGGTAACATTATCTCTATTGCTATTTTATTTATCAATGTCTTTTTATTTCTAAAATCATTAGTTTATTATCTATATTTATTACGCATTATAGTTTACCCACCAATATGATGAATGACATAGTTTGAAAATATAATAATGCAGTTGTAATTTACTCTATCATCAACCTGTTCATATATAATTAATATAAAACCTTACCTCAAATGTTATCATAATCCCAGGAATTAAAATCTCTTTAAAATATTTAAAATATCCTCAAGCTACACAGATTGTATTGAAATAATATTTTTTTAGTGGCACATAGTTAATACTTGAATTATGCCTGAGTAGTTTAGAAAATTTAGTTGATTTCTGTAACATAATTTTTACTGCATTATATCAATTTCAATTAATTACCAAAATCTTTTTACTTCTAAGTTTTCAAGACATTAATTTGAAAATATAATTAATATCATATATGCCCCTAGTAAATTAAAATCTCCTCCAACAACATTGACTGCATTGTAATATTGATATAGATTAATGTGGTGATAAGAGCATATAGTACGGAAGATCCCATGGCCATTGCTGCAAAATAATCCATTATAGCTAATTGCAATTACATTGTGGAACTGATACAACGTAACATCTAATTTGAGTTGGAAAGGAGTTTATTACTCCACACGTAAAAGCTTGCAGGGCCCAAGCATTGTTGTTGTTGTTGCTTGCTGCTGCTGCACAATAAACATTAATTGCAGAAAGTAGAGAATATATGATTGGCGCAAATGCTTAAAGCTGAAGGGCTAAGTTAGAATCCAAAGATGGGCTGGATTGGTGGTTGTAAAGGAAAGGCTTATTAATGGCTACTGATTCAGCTTGTCGCGTGCAGTTGAGTGCCCTCTCAACTCCACCTCCTCCTCCTTTCCTCAAATGATGAATATGAATATGATGGCCTCTTCAAAAATTCACCACTACCTCTCTCCAATGCATTCATCTGATTTAGCCGTGCTTTTAAGAAGGGAAGGTCAAAAGTGAATTGGGAGATTAATGGCAAAGGCTGATTCTGCTGATGACCTAAGCTGCTCACTGCAGCTGCAGAAGATTCACCAAACGAACCCAAGGCAGGACTGGGCGACGGTACAATATTGCAGCTTTTCTTGTTCCTTTTTGACTTAAATTCAGCAACATTAGAATGAGAATTCTCTAAAGCTAGTATAACTGGCCGCACATTATCATCTCTAAAGCTGGTGTTGTTGTTGTTGTTGCTGCTCCTGTTGCTGTTGTTGGTGCTCCTGCTGCTGTTGCTGGCTGAACAATTCAAATCTCTAGCCACAGGATTCCTAGTGGACACCCCTCCTTTTTTAGCAACCATATCAACATTAATCGATCCCCTCCTAGTTGTCAATGTAACAGCAGGGCTGCTGGGATGTCAATTTTCTCTTTTCCTGGCGCACCACCACAATCACTACTTCTCTCTTTTCCTGGGATACCATAACTCACCCTCCTATTTCTGCCATTTCCTTCTTCTCCATCTTCTGTCAAATCGACTCTGTCACTCGCCTGAGGAATGGATTGCAGCCAGGAGCAAAGTCACGGAATGTCCTGAATGCATTTTCATCCAAACTACCACATTTCCTTTGCTTAGCTGCAGATATCTGACATTTCTCAGACCCAATCCAACCAATATTTGATTCCTGCTTCCCTAATAGCTTCCGCTTTGCAACCATTTGTGCTATTGGTCCCAAACCCTTGACATATGACATTAAGCTATCCTTGTAGCTAATATCTCCCTGATTCATCTGCCAACACCCAATTGTAAATACACCTTGTAAGATACTAACATCTCTTTATTTTATTTTTTTAATTTCCACGTTGATTTTATTTTATCTTTTTATTTTAGAGGAAAGATATGAATATCATCATTTATTAACCTACTACTTAGACAGCTTTCCTTTAATCTAAAAAGAAATTACCCTGTAAAAGAATGGAAGATTGGAAGAGGTCAGACTCCAAAGGAAACCAGGTGTCATATAATAGAATGGAATCATACCAGAACCAGTGGTTTGTAACTGCTGTAAAACGTTGAATCAACGGAATTCTTCTCGTTGTACGAGGATGACCTCCATGCCCAATATGTGAAACGCTTATCTGCTACTTCAGAGCTCGATAATGTACCACCTCTGCTACCTGTTACGGGAAGAAATATGTGTCATTTCAAAAATATTTTGGGGCTTGACAGTTGACACATTTCTAATGTGTGTGGATGGACTCATACGATGTTTAATTAATATGGGAGTAATGCAGCATAATTTTTACTAGGTTTTTTTGAGAGTTCCATTTGGCAACCATACAAATGAAAATGTAAAAATTGCAGGCATTGTTATCAGATGTACTGAGTGGGCAATTGAAGATTTCAGTGTGGAGATAAAGACTTATTCATGGCAACTCTGCCTCTCCCAACCCTACCCTCATAGTTTGTTGGTCATTTTCATTAAGTCTCCATATCCCAAAACTATAAGAATCCACTGAGAATTAGAATTACCAGTCAAGAAATTTCTTGCATAAAAATGACCCCCCATTCCAGTACAACCGTGGCTTTCTTGCTGGTTCTCCGAAATGTTGAGGTTGAGGGAGAATGCAGTGTTCCCTTGGAAGACATATCACTGCCTACAGAACCAGATTTGGCCATAGAAAATCTTGAATCCTTGGTGTCGCTCAAGGCTTTTCTCATAGATCTTCTTCTCGTCCCCGAAAATTCAGATACAAAGTTTTCAGGGTCCGTTTTAAGGGCATGAAAAACCTTCTTAGCTAATTCTTGTATAGCACGAGCCTACGTGACACCCATATATGATTAGCTTGAGAAATAACAGGAAGCTGAGTTTATATTGTATGGGAGTCAGATTAAGGTACCTGTCTGTAAATAAATGGTGGCTGAGGAATTGAAATGCATTGCGTTTTCTGGTATCAAAAACACATCATGCTGCAATATTGTCCAAAATAAATAGTCAAACAGTCGGATTTTACATGTCATTAAAAAGGACACAGTTCCAGACTTCTTCAAGTCTCATCCAAAGATCACACAACTTCAGCTAACAAACTCTTTCAGCCTTGTATAATAATATTACTCACAATGTTCAGTTCAAAATTCCTTCTCCATTTTTTGTGTTAGAGGAAATCGGTTTCATTTCATTTGTTTCACCGCTAATTGGAACCCGTGGTATCATATAGATAATGCGTTGCATTGGTTCAGTCCATTTATGCAGCAAACACTATAAAAGTGTTAAAAGAGTTCCAATATTGTTCACATTGTATCAGACATCTGATCATTCGCGTGAAGCATCTGACAACTCAGTAGCATCAAACAGTATTCAATTGGGTATATCAGGCAACGGTGGTGGTTCGGTTGCAGTTCATAAATCCATTTATACAAAATATTTATAGTGTCTGCAAATGTTTAATAATTATAAAAAAAACAGGAAAATTGGAGGAGAGAAGCAACCTCGAATTGTTCAAGATTTTCGTACATCCCTTCGTGGAGTTTAGCCCTCATTGTGCCAAAGTCCATAGGCTCTTTAATGATTTCATAGTAATCCTCAACCTTTCAAGAAGACAATGCCAAAACTATTAGAGCTAGAAAAATTTCAGAATATACAGGTTACTAAATGAGATCAAATCAAAAGACAAACCTCATCAGGATCAACTGGTTCAGCAAATATTTCATAAGTATCTCTCCTGGTGCACAAAGAACAATATTCAGTATTTTATATGCTGAAACTAATATAACTGCATAGATGAAATTATTCACCTTTGTAGTGTATCAAGAACGAGTTCAAGTATATGCTTGGCTGGCATTATTGATGCTTTGCCTAATAATATAAGAAATATAAACAAGAAGTAGCATGTTTGTCATAAAAGGGAAGTGTCATATTCAAGAATTCATAACTTCACAGAATTGTGGACCAACCATTTGTGATTGCATGATCATCATGCTCTTGATTTTCTTTAATAATTTGCGATTCATGACCTGATCTCCACTCCACTGGTACCATCAACAAACCAAATTATTTGATCAGGTGCTGCTAATTAATCCATCATATCATAAGCATGATCTCACACTGCACAAGGGTCTTTTTACAGGTTAAAGTAACTCACCGCAATCAGTTGAGTGATCTGCATTTTGTGGGCTGTCTCTACCCTGCATGCATTACATGATAAGGGAGAAAATAATCAATCATTACATGAAGGCGGAAGGTACATAAAGACGAATTGATGTCATGGATGAGATGTCTTTCATGAAACATAATTACATGAATAATTGATATATATATATATATATGTGTGTGTATGTGTGTGTGTGTGTGTGCACCTCAGCCATAATCATACCTGTGTAAAGTTGATACAGAGATATGCACAATATATATATGTAAAGCAGTAATAACCTTCCAAACTTGTTTGGCTAATTTTGAGACGGAAGTAAAACTGAATCATCAAATTTCCTCTTGATCCTGGTCCTTGTCCTGGATAGCTGCCTTTGCTCTTCACCAAAAGTGTTTTGATGATTTTCCTTGCATGCTGCATCAAGGGCTGAGATTCGTGGGCTTCTCCTCCTTTGCCCATCTCTCCCCATTAACTTGTGTATTTTCCTACACATTCAGCCCTTCGTGTCAGCCCATATGAAACTAGCTAGTAAGAGTATTAAACAATAAAGAGACCCTTGTAGTATTAATATAAAAATCATAACCAACAAAAACACACACATACACATACACTCGAGGATCTCAAATTTTGTACCTGGACATTGAAGCAGAGATGGTGATATGCGGGAGCCAGGTTTTTGGATTTGAAAGAGTAGAGACATTGGAAAATGAAAATAATTGGCGCTGCTTTAAATAAGAGAATGGAGAATTAGGCAAGAAACGTTATGAGTAGAGATTGTTGCAGGAGATCACCCAGCTATGGTTACTTTCTGTATATGGACAAGAAAGATTCAGAACTTCCTTGGACCTTACAAATTAACAACCTGCCGTTATTTGGTAGTTTAAGAGTATATCTTTTTAAACTCAACGTACTGTTTAAGAATGATTTCTTCCATGTTGATTCATCCAGCATTAAAATGGCGATACTACACCTTTGAATCTTACCATTTTTTAATTTGTTTGTAAAGTTTTATAAAAAATAAAAAGAAAAAAAAATAGTTTGTAAACTACTTTCAATAAAGCGTGAAACTGATTGATCAACAATTTTAATATACTTAATCTTACTAGTGCAAATTAATATTGGAGTACTAAACTAACAACAGTTTTTGCGATTAGTATAATGCAATATCTTTAAAATTAAAAATAAATGTGACAGTTTAATAATCCAAGCTAGTAGTCACAATTTTTTTTTTATTCCAAATATAAGATATATACTTTATACCAATATACACAAGTCATTGTAACTTGATTGTACTGCATTTGCCCTTTGCATATAATAGGATACTATTCAACAAGAAGAGATATTCCAATGGAGATTAAAAAATGCATTCAAGTTGCTAGAAAATCATCTGTACCACTAAATCTTCAATTTTACATAAAAGAGATTTATTTGTGACATTTAAAAAAAAAAAAAAGTTATCAAAAATATGTTATGATTTTGATCTAACATTTATTCATTTTCTTTCTTTTTCTTTTCTTTCATTTCAACATACAAAAGAGAAAATTGAGAAGATCTTAAATTTAATTCAAAGTGATATACAATTAGTACCATTAATGCAATTTCCTATGTACAGTTGTGTTGGCGTTTCCACGCAAGCACCAAAGTCAAATTTGAAATTGTGGGGCTGATTTGAAAAAAAATATAAAAATAAAAAACAGAGTTGAAGAGTGATGATGTCCGAGCGTGAGTGTAAGTGCAAGTCGTTAATACTTAATTGGTACACAGCGTTCCTCCACTCACTGAGTCACTCAGTCCCACCACTCTTGACTCTCTCATTTTTTGCCCTTTTCTTTTTTCCTCTTATCTTTACCCAACCAACCCTTTTTGTCCTCCAATTTTTTTCTCCTCTCTTTCGCTTCCGATTAACAGTTTTGGACTTCCATCGAGCACCAGCAGCGCAGCTACTTGACCATAGCTTCAGTGGTTGGTTTCTTATCCATCTGGTAAATTTCTTTTTGTTTTATTCTTTTTTTTTTCCGCTAAAAATATCATCTTGAATTTATCTCCCAAGTCCCAACCCCATATTGGATCTTGCCCACACCCCTGGATTTTTCGCATTCTTCATCACTTTAATTTCATTGTCTCCCTTCTTTTTCCCGTTGTCAATTCTTCATCTAATGATGGTTTAAGCTAATTACGGATGTGAAATTTCAATTTAATTAATACTTCTGACTTGGGCGATGTAAATGTGAAAATGACTATTTCAATTCTCTGTGTACAAGCCCATTCTATGGACTTCAGTTTCTTTGGATTCCTGGGATTTCTTTGTTTATCTGTTATCATTATGTGTCCATTTCAATTTGTATGCAGGTTCAAAGAAATTGTTTTTCGCTTCTCTCTTTTGTTCTTCTTATAAGTATCTGACATTTTTAATAGGGGAAACTGGAGAGGCCGCTACTCACAACTCTCAAGTCTCGCCTACAATATTGATTTCCCTAAACTATGCGCACACACATCATCCGAATCATTTGTATTTAGCTTTCCTGACTTTCTTTTTGTTTTACATTTTCTTGCAGTTGTACATGGATGTCAATTCTGAAAGTAATTTGGGGGAATCTTCTCAATCCTCCACACTTGGCTACATATGCGACAGTTTAGCTGTTAATAACACTTCCTTACATGTCCTTTCAGCCACGTGTGCTTTATGCCATAGAATCCTTTCATCAGATAATGAGACTGGCGACCTTGAAGCTATCAGCGTATGCGGTGATTGCAAATTTTTGTTGCTGGAGGATCTTGAGACCACCTCACCTGATGTGTACGCAAGGAGAATGCCTGTATCAAGAAGAAGGTACAACAGCTCTGAGTCCATTGAGAGTATGTTCTCTCAACAATTTTCACAAATGATCACCCTGGCAAGGCAAAATCATTCCACGGTTTTCGAGCATGATAATCAGTCTGTTGATGGAGATGGTGCTGGTGCTGCAAGGTTTGTTCAGCGTACTAGTTCTCGTACTACTCCAAGTGGGTCTAGAAGATGGAGGAGAGTGTTTTCAGATACTGAAAGTGATGGCTTTGATTCTCTATATGGGGAGAGCGAATCAAATGTCAGCTTTAGGAGATATAGGGCTTTCCATGGTGAGGCTGATACCATTTCTTATAGTGCCTATGGAGGAGACTCTGATGCCTCTGTTGATGGCCAGAGTTTCTTGGAAAATGAAAATTTTGGCATCCAAATGGAGAAAGTGAGCTAGAAAGTGATACTGATATTGACCCAATGAATGCGGTCTCTACCAGTGGAACTCAGAAGACGAGGAAGAAGAAGAAGAAGAAGAAGAAGTTGAAGATGATAGTGAATGGGAGGAAGCTGACATTGAGGGAAACACACTTGAGTCTTTGAGAGCTGGAGCTCAGCTTCATGGGTCATCGAGATCGAATGGGAGCAATGTCTACATTAATTGGCGCAGACAATTTTTGTCCCCTGAAGTTGAGGGTACATTTCCGCTCAGAATCCGTGAGAGGATACAAGCACACACTGGTGACTTATTAACCAATTTCGAAGAGTCGGAGCACGGAATTATGTTGGAGATTCTGGAGATTACCTTGATGCCAGAGGCTTTGAAAATCTTCTTGACCATCTTGCTGAAACTGAAAGTTCAAGGAGAGGGGCACCTCCTGCTTCTGTATATTTTGTAAATAATATGCCATGTATGACCATTGGTGAAGACAAGCTGGATAGTATGGCATGTGCAATCTGCAAGGACTCCTTCACTGTTGGCACTGTTGTAAATCAGCTTCCTGTTTTCACCTCTATCACCCTTCCTGCATCTTGCCATGGTTAAGTGCAAGAAATACATGCCCACTTTGCCGTTATGAGCTCCCGACTGACGACAAGGATTATGAAGCAAGGAAGAGAAATGGGGGCAACGAATTATGAGACGCTTATCCATCACATGATGTGAATGATGATAGTTCCTTGGATGCCACATATGATGCTGTAGTGGATGAACCTTCTCAACTTCATCATGATAGACGCAAAGGGAACTAGTTAATGCAGATTCTGTCAGGGAGAATGGTGCCGGGGCATTCCAAGAAATAGGTGGTTCTTCCTTGCTGCTGCAGCTGCTCCAATTGTCAGCATGGTTGGCATTTCTCTCATGTGTGGTTTGGCAATCCTTCAGCAGATAGAAGATGCCGAAGTGGCCGCATTCCCTACCGTAGAGAGAATAGCCAGAGGAGGTGGTGGTCGTTTTTCTAACATGTTTTCTAATAATCAGATTTGTGTTAGAATCAGTGGACTCCTGATGGATTTCCAAAAGTTCTGAGCAGTTTTATGGGTTTCATAGGGGTTTCTTGAATCTGGACTTGTACTTCAAGTGTAAGAGACTTGACTGTCTTGTTAGGTGCTCTATTTTGTTCAAGCTGGTGTCAATTGATAAACTGCGAGGATAATTTACTCTTGCTGAAGCAGGTTAACTTTATTGTTATGCTGGCGTTGATATCTCAGATCATAATTGAAAGTCACTTATCGTTCTCTAATATGTTGTGTTCTGAATCTGATTGTAAATCACGTACTCTTTTATCTTTTGGGAGAGGCTCATGCAGCTGTGTTCTGAATTATTAATGGCTGGAAGGGCTTTTGAACAAACTGATGGGTTAAACAAGTTGATATATTGAGAATTGAAGAGACAAGAGTTGAAAATTTGGATGTTTAAATGTAACAATGAAATTTTGTACATATTATAGGTACACTTATACTAGTGATCTCTGCCTTAATCTACCCTCACTATTGGCAGTGCCAAGCATGAATTAGCATGAACCAGCTTGTCTTGCTCGGTTTGCCTTCTTGTTTTCTTCATAGAGGAAGACCAAGGTTGATCAATAAAAAGAGCAGCTGACTTCCCATTCTATTATGGTTTCACTGAATAAACAACTTTAAAATAGTATGTTGAGATAAAGAATAATCCATCCAGCCATTGAGAAAACAGCAAAAATATGAACCCAGAACAAGACGGCTGCTGCCTCCCTCCCACATCCTCGTAGATTGGCAACAGCACCTGTAAATATGGGAACATTAATGTCAACACCCTAAAAACACAAATATATATATATATAAAATTTAAAGTCAGGCACAGTGCTTAATCGGCATCACCATCTCGTACCAACTGTTTCCCTAATTCCTAATCAATGTTGCAGTGTGTATCTGGAAAAGATCTACTCACTTACACAATTGCTTTTGCATATGTTGCGTGCACCATGATATAAATTACAGAGAATTGAGGATGGCCCTTAAAGTGTTCACTAATGTACTCTTTCTGATATATAGAATGCTCGAAAAACAAGAATACTTCACTTCAATGCTTGAGATGTGTTGTCTTCATGAAATGCTTACCTGACAGCACAGAAGTAGGCATCGTGTGCTGGAGTAGAAGCACAAATCTAAACATTTTATCACCTTGGGGCAGGAACCCTAGCTTATCAGCCAGCATGACAATGCCTAGTCCAGTTGGCGGAACCAAGAGCAGTCGCCCAAAAATAATAGCTGCAGTGGTCCGGGCACCAAGTTTTGAACTCCCTGGCCCTGCATGCATTCATATTTAGTCACTTCTCTGATCAGGCAGTAACGAGAATGCATTAATAATAGGACTAGGCAAGTTATAGGATCCTGGTGGCTGGATGTAGGATTTATGGAATTTTTCCATAGCTTGCTTACCATCCACGAGGTTGCCTCCTAAAGCCAACAATATGCATGGGATCATTGCTTCCCTGATAATGAACCATATTGTTAGAAAATAATTATAACCATTTACCAAATAGCATACAAGTTAGCCCATCCTGTGCTATTTAATCTACTGGCATGAAATCAAACCCACTTTTCTACCACCAGTTTGGTAAGACTTGTAGTTCCAATGTTACTGCGTGTAATATTTATGCTTCAAGCACCGAAGCTCAGTAAGTAGCTCGCTAAATCTCCCTGCCCCCACCTCTTTTAATTAGTAATTTATTACATTATCACCAACAATAAGAGATGATCAAAGCAACAGATTCACAAGGAATAACCAAATAATCTCATTCTAGGAAAGAGGAGCATACCCAAGAATCATGCAGCTGTCTGTAAAAAAGTAGAGAGGAGCATCTGAAGTGAAGATTAATTTCTTCAGAAAAGGAACGCATCCCATTAATATTGCAAGGATCTGTAGAAAAAAATTACAAATAATAAGGAAGGTGGCAATTCTTCTGCATAAATTATCATGCGCACAGCAAAATCATGCAAAAGAATAGATAGAGAGTTTTTCTATGCATTTTGTGCAATGAACAGCAACTACTTCTTGAGTTTTGAATGCCACAATTATAGCTGGTGATTACATCCTTGGCCTAATCAATTTATTAACTTGATTAGCTAGATAACCAGACATGGTAGCAAGAAAAGAGAGAGATGTGAGGGATAGGTCTAATTCCAAATAAACATGCATGCAAATATGAACACCCAGGAGCAAGCAACAAAAACTGAACTGGATGCGTGTAACAAACTCAACATGGAGATTATTCAGCAATAATATTTTGTGAAAGACAGTGTTCAGTGTTCAGTGTTCAGAGAAAACCCTCTCTGTTGAGGAATTCCACGGGCTCCATGCTAGAAATTTCTTTTAAAAACAAACTTCTGATCAGGTATAGGCCTGAACAAGGCATAATAATACAACACTGCAACAGAGGCTTCCCAACGTTTATAAATTCTACTACTTGATCTGGCCAGTATAGACAGAAACATGATGCTTCTACCAGAGGACGTGTCAAATTCCACTGTATGGTTCATTATATTACCTGCAGGATGAGTGTGCCAAAAAGAATAGCCAAATTGCCAATCATTCACAACAAAGAGTTTTACAAGACCTACATGTATTGATGAAAAGAAAAGAAGAGAGTAACAACTTTTAATAAAAAAGAAATCATGAAAGACACTAAACTTACAGAAGCAATAATTGGAGGTTGAAGGATTTGCTTGAGCTTCAATTTTTCATAAATATATTTCAGAAAATCTTTGACCTGCATGAAAGGCAGCAGGAACTGGGAGATTTAGTAACAAACCAGTCACATAAATTAAAATGCAGTGCATGGCTAGTTGCTCGATCAGAATGCAGTGAAGACCAAGGCCAACAGATTGACCATGTATGCTAAATCTGGATTGTTGCCTGCTGTTTTTTGATATCCCCTGTGTGCAAAAATCCACACCAAAATAGTATACTCCTTTACAAGCACTTCAATAGAGATGAATAGAAAATTGCTGCTGTCGGGTAATTTCTAGACAATTATTGCGTCCTGAACGTTGGAGATTCTAAGAACTAGTGATATAGCAGGACCAACAGCTTGGAAAACCATGAAATTGTTGCATCTTTCAACGTCACTTTCACAGCACCCAAATAATGATCAGATAAGTGTACACATAATGCATACAGCTTCAGTCCCGAACCACCAAGTCCCAAACATGGAATCCTTGTTTTATATAGTTAATTAAATGCAAAGATCACATAAGCCTAAGATTCTAGCTGAATATGAATTTAAACTAGGTTCTCACCTTTTCTTTCTTCGTAGCACTTGAATGAGCTGGTATAGCCTCCTCTGCAAGCAGGGGAAGTTGCTCAGGAGAATTATCTTTAGCATGGGCGTTGGGGCTATTTCTAGTAGGATTCTTAATGGGCATATTTCCATCTTCAACATCAAAAGTTCCACCAGGAGGAGGGGCAAGCATGTGAAAAACATAGGTATACAGGACAATTGCACCAACCTAGGAGAAAAACAGATTGTTGAGTTCCTATGCCAAAAAGGGCTAAACTATGCAGATGGTCCATTGAAGGGCTAACATCCATTATGGTTTGTGTTCTATAGGGGTATATCTACTTTTTACTTTTTCAAGCAATGCACCAAGAGTCTAGGAATTCCTTGAAATAAACAAGTAATGTAAACATGAATAGAAGGCATAAAAGATTGAACAAGCTCCAAAAGTTGGCAATAGTTTGACTTCCTACAACATATATATCAGTGATATTCACTAGATATCAGCTCAGATCATTAATTGTGAGCAACAACTTACCCATTGGCCGAATGAGATGTAGGCATTTCCATCTTGAGAACATTTATTAAAGTCACCGAAAGGGTTTGATTTATCTCGACACAATGCAGCAATCAAGACAAGTGGCACATTTCCAATGTTCCCTAAAAGAATGAAAAAAATTCAGAAGACCTAGAGTTTTGATGCTAGAATCCATCATCAATGCGAGTGTGCAAAACATGTCAGAATCACACACTCAAGAGACAGAAAACACAATAGAAAAGGTGTTGCTATTATCCATGTCAGAATCACACACTCAAGAGACAGAAAACACAATAGAAAATGTGTTGCTATTATCCATATCGATTGAAGAACAAGAAATTAATTTATTATTTAGCCCATCTCGAGCATAAAACAAAACATGGCCCTATCTCTATCAACCTACAACCAGAATAAGAAAGAGGAACTCAGTTAGATACTAACTGCATGTAATGATCTGCTGACCCTACTAGAATACAAGTTCAGTGTAAGGAAAGGAGCAATTTTTGTATCAGTCAAATTTTGAAATGCTATTATGTAGAAAAAGCTGCAAGTCATCAATTTCACCTGGTGCTTTTTTTCCTCCCTGGGTAAGTAATAGGAGAATATTAAAGTTTGACTTTCTAATCTCAGCGACTGTGCAATTCTTTTTTTAGTTAGTTTTAGACAGTTTTAATGCACACACTCCGATTTTTGTTTTAATGTGTTCGTTTACAGAATTACTTCCGGTGTAGCCAATAGTGTTGTATTATTTCTAGGCATGGATTGGAACTTTGCAATTGATGTTAATAGAAACTACCTACATGCATCAATGAAGCATCCTTTTTTCACACAAAAGTTGAAAAAGACTTTCAGAAAACATAGATGGTAGAGACTGTAATATTTATAAATCAATTAATGTCAATTCACAAGAGAACAAGCACATGCAAGTCTACTAAGGTGCATCATACAGCACCCACATTTGACATGTCAGCTTCTACCTGCTCTCATGTCATTTCAACTATTATTAGCCATGCATGATAAAATTGCACCAAAAGGTACACCGGTATCAGCAACAGAAATCAAAGTACAATTATTATTTTTGTTCAAATTACACCCTGACAGGTGATATGAGCTCAATACGTAAGAACGGAATCAGCCCTATGATGGAGTACTTACCTATTCCAATTTGTATTACGGTAAATTTGAAATATGGGTAAGGAGGACGGACAATGGATGCAACAACAAGACCTATAATGGAGCCTGATATGGTGGCCAGGACAACATTGAAAGGAATGAACCACCTGCAAAATGAGAATGTCAATTGAGTACTTAAACTAGTTATTGCTATATAAATGAGCAGGTATGCAAATCCTTACCATTCAATCATTTTTTGGAAAGTTATTGCTTGTCCCAGTTGAGAAAATATCAAACAAGGGAGCAGAAGTGAGAAGACCAGCTGCATCAAGTCATACAAACAATGCATGATGCATATGGTTATGGATAAACAAGCACATGTGAAATGTGGAATGTAAATAATCTCATCTGCCAATGGCTCTAAAGCAAAGCAGATCTTACAAAGTTTATCACACTTCCACACAAAAAAGGAATTTAAATAATCACAAAAAAACTGACATGGTTCAGCTCACAATTAAATTGCTTTGATCTCCTTATTTCAAAATCCAATCCTCATGAGATGTTTTCTTTTACTATTGGATAATTAAAGCTATCTTAATAGCTTACTGCACTACAAGAAACATAGGAAGCAATAATCTTCGACACCATTAATTGGTAACAATGGCGTATTCCAAAATTGTGCAACAAATAAAAAATTTACAGCCTAAGGAAGCAACCTTGCAGGAAATTGTTTGCTTACCCCATTTAAGAGCTTCCTTCCATTAGCAGGCAAAATGTTTACATACTTGGAGGCCATGAGAAAGCCCAGGAAACACATGGTAAAAACTTTTGCTATGGGCAGAACAGCAATCTTTATGGTCCCAAGCAGTGACTCTCCACCCTTTTGGGGCTCTGTTAGGACCTGAATCAATAACCTTTGCATTCTATCCGTCATCTCCTTATAAAAGCCCAAACTTGAAAGCTGCTGGAATTTTTCTCGTAAGGGCAGGAAATAGTTCTCTCTGATAATCCCGGGAACAGCTGAATTAAGAGAATAAATACATTGGTATATTATGAAATTGAAGATCTAAGAAAGAAATATCCATTAATACAAAAATTACCGGCTGAATAGATGAACAAAGAATCAGAAAAAAAATATTTAAACAGAAATTAGAGAAATTGGAAACACAGAGAGCGAAAAGAAAGGAAGAAAGGGAGATACAAATCAAGAATTAAAGGCGGCTGTTGATATTCCAATAGAGGTTGCAGAAGTGATTAGACAGACGATGATGCTATAGCAATTTTAATCTCTGTTTAAGATAGGTAAATAAATAAACATAAACAAATAGAGTGAATTTTATCCTTCTCCCATATTTATAGGTAAGATAACGTAATTATTTTGTAATGTAACTCTCTCTGGCTCTGTCTCTCTCTCTCACGGTCTCCAGAGAGAGAAAGACTTTGGAGAAAGAGAGAGAGTCCAGACTTAACCCTCCGCTCTTCCTCCCACTCGTGCTCGCCATGGGCTTCCCCGAAATTTCCTATTCGAGCAAGACGGTGGGTGGGACCTTTCCCTTTTCCACACATATGCTGCCAAGTGCCAAATATCTAACACTTGTGCTCCTATATTATTAATTTATATCATATTCCCTGTCTTTAATTGTTTCTCTGCATTTTATTTTTTGTTTATTATATAATTTTATTTTTTTGTTTTATATAATGAACTTTTTGTATCTATCTTTTCTCATATTTAATCTTGATAAACTGTACAAAATTTTCCTGTCAGTCAAAAGTTAACATAGGCGTGGAATCACATTTTTATCTTTATTTCTCAAGAGCTATTTGAATTTGAATTTTTTGTATTTATATTCTTGTTATTGTTAAATTATTCATGATAATTTTTAATTAAATTTTATAATATACTTGTATATATTTTTTCTATTTCGTATTTAATTAACTAGGGCTTGGTAATAGAGGGAAAAACATAAGAAAGATTTAAAATATATATATACATATATATATGCGCGGCGTGCAGGTTGGCGTGCAGGTTCGTGGGTGCTGCTTTAGTTAATAAATTTAATCACAATATACAAAAAAATAGAATTTCATGACAAATTCGTAAATATATGTATAAAATATAAATATAAAAAAATTATTTTGAAATAAAAGTACGAATTATCTTGATATTATTTTTATATGAATTGTAGGTGTATTTATTTTAAACTATGCAAAAATTATTCCGTGTGTGTTTTATATTATTTATATTTATGAAATAACTTAAAGATATCTATTTAGTGATAATTAGTGTATTCATCAATTACTAAGATTTTAATTTTTCATTACAACTTGTAAATAAATTTTAAATTATTTTTATATTTTAAACAAATTTTAGAATAGGATAATATAATTCACAATTAAATATTTTTTAGATTTTTAAAATTTTTCAAAATTTTTCAAAATTGGAATACTGTTAAAATATTTTGTATTTTAAAAAATAAATATACATGATAATAAATTCAATAATTGAAATATTCTGTACAATTACTAACTTAACAACGAAATGATAATAAAAAATTAACAAAAGATTTTTCAAAGAATATACTTACAAATTGTTTAAGTTAGAGGGTAACTTTTAATGATATTCTCGTTTTAAGATATAGTATCTTAATTAAAGATATACTTTAAAGAAAATAGGTTTAATAAATTTAAGAGTGATGTTAAAACTAGTGAGAAAATTTTGAAGAAATGCTCCTTTATTAAAAAAAAATTGATAAATAATAACTGATAAGAGCAATAAATTGTTCTTATTAATTGAAAAAATTTGAGAATGATATTTCAACGGGTGTTTTTTTTCAAATCTTTTTGATAATTTTAAATCAATAAGTAGCAAATAGACCTCTCAATTGGTTATGGATTAAATTCAAAGACTAATGCTAGACCATGTACTTAGTATTCATTATACAGCATCATGTCAACCAAATGCATATTTTGGCCGAATATTTATAACACCACTCATCTCAATTATGTTGTTAATTATTATGTGTTTATTGAGATTCTTCAATGCGCAATGCCGCAAGCATAACATCGGTCATCTTTCTATCAATATCCAATACTATCAACTTTCAATGTCATTGTCATGATTTGAGTATTGTTAACATAATAAAACTAATAATTTGATTATATTCTAAATATGAAAGTAGATTTAGGAGAGATATGGATGACAGCAATTTTGGTCCTCATGGGAACTCCATGTGGTTTTGAATGTTGAATTTTATTAGTATTTTGAATGCTTGACTAAATGGCTCCTTAACTTTCAAACGTAAATAATTTTAGCATTTTATCCTTAAAGAGTAAATTTTAGACATTTTGACTCATCCCTTAAATTTAATTATTTTGGTACTTTATTTCTCAAAAATAAATTGTACGCACTTTGAGCCTTCAACTTATATTTATTACAGCATTTTATCCAATATTATTTTCAGATTAAATTTTATCAAAATAATATTCATTAGCCATCATTGTTTTTTTTTTTTTTCCGCGTCTTTCCACTCAAAAGTCAAGAAAAAAGGCATCGTAATTTGTTATTATCAATACTGAAAATATGATAAATGATAATATATTTACTCAAATAGTATCGATTGCAGTATTAATTTTTTTTTAGATGTCATTATTTGTTGTTTTTTTATTATTGACAATAATTAAAAATATTATGATATTTTTTTTCGACTTTTGAATGAAAAAAAAAAAAAAGATGGACGGTGAATAATAAAGAGCAATTCGGTGAAAATTTAATCTGAAAATAATTTCGGAGACAAAGTACTATAACAAATATAAGTTGAGGGAGTAAAATACTTAAAATTTACTTTTGGAGGGTAAAATATCAAAATGATTAAGTTTAAAAAGCAAAATACTTAAATTTATTTTTTGGGTATAAATTGTAAAAAATTATTAAATTTAGGAGGGTGAAGTGCCATTTACCATAAATGCTTTGTTTTAGTGAAGTTTGCTATGTATAATTATTACTTTACTATCAAATTATAGTAATTAATAGAATAAGCACAATAAATTTATAATCTCACTAATGCTTTGTTTTAGTGAAGTTTACTATGTTTAATTATTACTTTACTATCAAATTATAGGAATTAATAGAATAAGCACAATAAATTTATAATCTCACCATATACATCATATATACAAATATTTTCATAGTTCTTTTTCATCAAAATTGAAAATTTTCACTAAAATTTTGATAAACTTACAGCTCCAAAATATTAATTTATACAAATATTTAATACTTTGCGCGTCCCATGTTAATTTTAGAAGTATGTAGATTGATTGACCACTGACTACGAGAGCTAGCGGCATAATTGAATTCATATTTATAAGTCCTAATTAATAGTTGTCGATCATAATGTTGGTTCAATCACAACATTTTTTATAGACTATATACATTATATGGTGTAATCAAACATTGATTATCAACAATTATTAGTATATGGGCCAATTATTTGATTGATTACATTGACTTAATAATGGTATACCATCCCTCCCAACACAAATTTAGCCATCATCGTTGCATTTAACAAGAACAAAACTTTCTCATTTGTAGATTTATATATTAATGTTACTGCTAATTACATTTTTTTTTTTGTTAGTTAAATAATGTGGTTATATTCCCTGCTGTCTTTTTCGATATAATAACACCAAAAGGTATGCCAGATCCCCCCTAGCCTTACGTAACCAAATTAAAGGACAAGCCTGTAATTATAGTTTCATTTCATATCAGCATGTTCACATTGGCCTTTTGATCGTGTAGGGTCTTTTTTTTATTTATAATCAATTATAACCAAAACACATAAACCTATCAAATGTCTACACAAGTCACAAGATTCCCGAGTGTGTATATATATATATATATACATACTAGTCAATCAATAATATGGAATTATTGTCAAAAACAAACCGTTGAATTAATTGTTTGATAAATAATAGAAAATTCAAAAAGAAAAATCATTGCTTTGACCTAAAGATTTCTTACAGTGAGCGATGGCAGCGTGGACTAATGATGTATCTCCTTGATGAACTGGAGATGACTTAATGGAAGTTGGGCAACTCTTACTGATTCTGGTTTTTAGCTGGCTAACGCCACTTCCAAACAACTTCCTCACGGCATCAAAATCACCTCGCTACTGCTTCGGCCATTTGTTCTCGTCGTCAGCTGCTGCTGCTCATCCAGCTTGCGCCAAGTAAACCATTTGTCAGGCGGCTTCATCAAACTAATCCTCCTGCTATATGGCCATCTCTGCTGCCGACTATTAGCGGTACTGCTTGGGTGGAGTAGTGGTGCTCGCATAGATCCCAGGCCGCTTATGATTATAGACCTCAACTTCACTAGCAACTTCAGAATCTCGCCATTTATCTTTGATGATGCTTTTCTGTAATTTGTAGTATTAAAAAATAAATGTATATTATCAATTATTATTATGTCCTAGTCCAGCTACTTGGAATTCAATATATATATATATATATATGCTGCATTAATTAACAAGAACCTTCCGTCTAATTGGAATATCAGCTAGCCTTGTTCAAATTAACGAAATATGTACTTATTACAGTTCAAGAATGATTTTTTTACCTGCTCCGGACAAGCTCCCATCTGTTGATGTCTTTTATCCGGCAGTCATCAGCATAATCATCGTCAACTGGCGGTTGGAATCTCTTCCAGGCTGGCGGGGAAATACTGACAGTATAATAATTATTTTTTGGTCTCCGAAGGATGCACGAAAAGCTTGGATCCTACCACCGGTTGTGGACCTGAATCATTGGCTGCTGTGAGCTGAGCGTTTGCATCTTCAGCAGTACTACAAGTTTCTTTGGAAGAAACAATATTGGCAGAATTAATAGAAGAGGGGCGAAATCCAGGGAAGGGTACAACCGCAGAAAATGAAATCCGAAACTCCAACTCGTTATCATCATCATCAGTCGCTTCTACTTGAGTAGGTACGTACTGTTGGTGGTGCGGCTGCCAGTGCAGCTGCTGGTACCTCTAATTCAATGTATGCATCAATATCATCTTTGTTTCTTTTATCAAGCTGCTGCTCGTTGACATAGTCGTCATCATCCTCATCAGAAGAGTAAAGCTCAAAAGAGGAATTAAAGTCGAAATTAGAGCTCAACGAAAAACTCTCTTCACCAGTTGGATCCATCACGTACTATTATTATATATTCTTTACCAGCAAACCAAACAAACAGAGAACAGCCAAGGCGCTGCGCAATTGGTTAGCAAATGAACAAGGGATCGATAAATTGATGTGCACACCAAATTAACATGCATGCACCCTTAGAAAACTAGTATCAAATTGGAGCAGTTGGTGATACATACATATCAACTGGAGAAAGTAGCTGGGGGGAATCAGGAAAAGGGACCAACCAATTACCCAAATGGAATTATTACAAGTGATCATTATTTGTTGTTGCATCATCCGCGCATGGATACCAAATCTCTTAGTTGTTTAACTTGCATTATATCCTCCTACCAAGTTCATATATTGAAATTCTTACATACATTTCTTCTGTTGTTGCCAGTTAATTAGTAACTTCAATTTGAAGAAACACATTTGGGTAAGCGAAAACGTGACAAAACTTAACGGTCGTGTGACTTTTTCTTTTACCTGCGGGAAGAAAAGCTGATGATGGGTTCCTGATTTGGAATATGCAACACTCGAATTATTATATCAGAGTTAAAAGTGTCCTACGAGGTAGATAGGAAACGGCAGTTAGTTTTTCGTGTTTTCAATGCTCAAAACATGTGAGAGACCGTTTGCAATTTTGGTCAATTTCCAAATGAGTTTCACTTCCCTTGCACTTCCTGCAACGTGCTTGGCCTATATATTACATTTGCCAACTTTAGCTTCTTGGCACAGAAATTGTTTTTTCCTAGTTTCTCTCCCCCAATTCCGATTGACAAAATCCACACAACCAGCTTGTACCGTTTAGCTTCAATTTGTACTCTTACAATTTTTTTTATTTCCTATAATAAATGCATATTAAATGTAAAAAATATATCTTTTCATATCTTGATTTAGATCATTTACATTTGATTGCACCTGTGATGTGATTTAGATTATCAATGAAACATAAATGAGAATAGAAAACAAAAAAAATGGTATAATGTATCAATTTTCTTTTATCTGATTACAATTATGATACTATTTGTTAACATCATAATGATACAAAATGTTTTTCAAGAACCACGCATTATTTGATTCAAGAATCTACACTTCGCATTTATCTCAGCATCGGCAAAAGATCCTCTAAAAAGTTAATACATCTGTGTCCAAATTAGTGATGGCCGTGGCCGATGACCTGTAGATTTATCTGCTTACCAACACTTTTATTGTTAGAATTCATAAGGGCCCAGCCCGACAATGTGGTGGTTGCGGATGCCAGTCTTTTGGTCATCCTGCAAAATAAGCAAAGTCTAGCCATCCTTGTTTACTTTTCTCAACCTGTTAGAAAATATGCATATATATTGTCCCACTTTGAACAAAGTAATTCTTCCAAAAAGGTTACTTAAAAGTCGTGGGCTAAAATGCTGTCACAGTCCCCCTAATACTATTCTCAAGTTTTTATTTTTTTATTTTTTATTTACTTTAACAATAGAGAATATTAAAACCTTAATCTATGGGATATGCCATGTTTCGCGATCAAGGTTTGACAATGAAAATGGATATGCAATCTTCTTTCGTAATTATGAAGGCCGTTGGATAAAAAGTAGTTGTTGCAATTTTCCTGTTGGCTGCTGGCCAAGCTCCAGAAGCCTGTTATATGTTTTCTATCTACCATATTATATATATCATATCATATCCCAGATTAGTTATGTTACTTCATTACACGTAGCATTTCAAAAACCATGGCTGTTCTTATGTACACAAGGAAAGTCTCTTTTGGCTAAACCAAACGAGTCAGTCACTACATGCTGCACATTCTGGAACCTCTGTTCAAATGGTGTTTCAACTCATAGCATTTTATCTCATAATATGAGATGAAAGATTTTGAGAGAAATGGAAACATAACAAATATTAACACTCAGGCCGATAACTAAGTATACCAACATCAAAAAAACAATGAAACATATATTTGCGCAATCAAATGACATATGTAATTCCCTGCCATATGATTGATTTAAGTTTTGAGAATTTATATAGAATTCTTGGAAGAATATAGGTATTAAGAAAACCAGCAGTAACATGAATGAATCGTGAGGGGCCTAGAATCTAGATGCATACTTGCATTCCACAACAAGACAAACTCCTACTTCCGCTCTTTATTACACATAACAGCAACCGCTGTGAATTGTTTGAACAAAACAAAATTAAATATACTAATAATACTTGTAAGGAGAAGGAAAAACAGAAAAAGGATCCGACAAGATAATTTAATGGCAAACAAAAACATTAACGGTAAATTAATTTAAGAGCAGAGGAGGTAATTAACATTGATCTCACATAAAACTAGTACTAGTTAATATATATATATATATATATATATATATATATATATATACCCCCCATGGCATTATGATGATGATGATGATGATCAAGACGAAGGAACAATAACACTGCGCATCATATCCTTGAACTCGAAGAAATCTACGCGTCCATCGTGATTCTGATCGACGGAAGAAATCATCATCTCAACACTGTCCATCTCTCGCCCTTCCTGCAATCCTAACTTTCCTAACACCACCTGCAACTCCCTGGCAGATATGTAGCCGTCGCCATCCTCATCGAACACCTTGAATGCCTCGCACAGATCAGACTCCTCCTGCTGCTCATCATCATCAACTCTTCCAGCCTCATCATTCAACCCAAAGAAGACGTCGTTGAGGGATCGGTGTAGGGCCTCGAAATCTTCGTATCTGAGGCCATGGTTGCCGGGTTGAACGTACGCCTGGACCATCGACTCTATATGGGGAATGTCGGCTTGGAGGCCGAGGACGGCGAGCGCCTGGCCGAGCTCCTCCACGGTGATGATGCAGTCGTTGTTCTTGTCGAAGACGTCAAAGATGCGGCGGAGGCGGACGGAGTTGAGGCTGGGGCTGCGCAGCCTAAAAGAGGTGCCGCCGAGGCTACGCTTGCACTGAGAAGCGGCGCCAGCTGTTTCCATGGGTCTCTCTTTCTCGATCGCGGAATCTGTATCTTTGGGTGGGGAGATGATGGATGGAGAGCAGGGAAGCAATACTAATTTATTTAACAAAACTAAATAAATTAGAATGCCATGATCATCGTCATCATCATCATCAAATGACCAAATTAAGATAGATTTAGGAATGGGATGAGCGGAGGAGGGATGGAAGGATGGAGCTATGGAAAAGAGAAGAGACGACTTTGGAGTGGTCGTCTAGACTGTCGTGCGTATATTATGGGCGAGACCACGCGCATTCAAAGCTGTGAAACAGCGACTTTTTCTCCTTTTTCTTGTGACACTAACAAGAAATCTTCTCTCTCTCTCTAAACTTCACTTATAATGTTATTTTCTGAATTTTTAATTGATAATAGTAGAAATACAATGGGTATATATAATTGATATAATTTTATGTTAAGGTTTAATTATTTTCAATCAATTATGAATGAACCTATATCTGTTTTTAATAAAATTATTCTTTTAAACTAAATAAAAATATTTAATATAATTTAAAAATAATAATAGGTCCATCAAAACCTGACTCCTCAAGAATTTTATGGACTCCAATCCAAACTCTTTCCAAACTTAAGAGTTAATGGGTTGGACCAATTAAATTTAATTTATAATTTTAAAAATATTATTTTTTTTAAAAAAATAATATAACTACAATTTTCTAATTATGATAAAATAATATTATCAATAAATAACTAATTATTTAACTTATATATACATATTTTAATTTTTAAAAAAATAATTTTTTTAAATATATTTGTTAATTTTATATATTTAACTATTTATTAATTTTATATTATTATTTTGATTTATAAGAGTATTATATTTATATTTTTTTATGAGTATATATTAGATACATATATATTTTCATAGGTATATAAATATATATCACATAAATATATACATAATAAATAAAAATATATATTCAAGTTTTGTGATTCAAAACATGCCACAAGGAAGGCGGGGTTCGGAACGATCCTAAAATATAGTGGAAAATGGGGTCATACTCCGCATACTAGGAAATAGTTGTCACTTGTTGAATTATTATTAACATATTAAAAGAGTAGATTAAAAAAAAAAAAAAACCCAAAAAACAAAGATCGCAATTTTACAAACTCAAATGCTATCTAGAATCAGACCTTTTTTTTCTCCATTTAAAAAAGTGGGATGGACCATTATATTATAGAACAAAAGGGCAAAGCGTGTCGGCGCCATGTACCCATCCCTAGTCGCCGTCCAACTACCGTCCAACTACACATACAATTACTTTGGCACACAAACAATGACTTTGGGACACGTTTACGAAAACAACATATTATTTCATTCACAATTCCAATTAGCATCAACCCTAAGATTAGATCGGCAGTCATTCTACAGTATTTTTTTTTTTTTTTTTTGAGAAACAATAATGTCGTATGTCAAAGAAAACATTTTAATTGTGAATCATATTATCCTATTTTAAGTACCTAAGGATTGAGCTTCTTATTTTGCTTTTTGGTATAAAATGATATTGTACTTTTATATATATATATATATATCTTATGATGCATATTAAAATTAAGTGAATCAAGAAAGTTCTTTTTGAACAATCAAATTCTCCTAAAAGCATTTAAAATCGCATGCAAAACAAGGATTAGGGACTTACAATTGGTCAACGAAAACCTTCCAATAGTGAAAGTGGTGGTGGGATGGTACGATGGTGGCAAGACGGTGGAGTGGGTGGTGGGTGAAGAAGATTTTGGGAAGAAAATAAAGGAAAAAGATAAATAAAATAAAATAGAGGAGGAAAAAGAAAAGGAAAAGAAGAAAAAAATGAAATACAAAAAGGTTGAGACACATTTTATCTTATTTGGTTTTGTTCTTTTCCCAATCAGCTTCCTTCTCCCTCCACACAGGCAAAATTGTGTTCAAGTAGGATGAAATGACCTAAACTTGAAAAATCCCAAATTTTGCAGCTTACATTATCAGCACGTGCCAAATTCCAGCTAATTTTTCAATTTCTGGCGTAGTTGTTTTCAATGCGTTAATTTTAATAATTTTATAATTAAATTAAAATTATAAATTCTAATTTTGTCACCTCCTTAATTACAGAACTAATTTTATAATTTTTCCATTTAAAATTATAGAGATAATTACTCAAAGAGAAGGGATTGCAGAAGTCTGACTTAAATGTATTAAAATGATAATTTTATATAAAAAACTCTATTTTCATTAATGCTATTTGTATAGATTTTAAATTAAATCTATTTTTTTAAATAGAAAATCGCAAACCTTCTTCTTTGTCTAGCAAAAGAATAGAAAGTAAAAAAGGAATGAAAGGAAAATCGAATCCGAACATGCTTTGGTAATGTTCTAAGAAAAAAAATCACAGTAAAGCCCTATTATAAGGATTAACGATAATGTTGGTTCGGTGATAGTTTTTTTTTTTTAGTAGTACAACAGTTACAATATTGTTTTTATTTTTATTTTTTATTTTTTATTTTTTATTTTTTATTTTTGGATTTTATAAACTATGGTAGGGAATTTGAATACTATGAATTATTATTATTTTTAGTTTTTATTCATTGACCATAGTCTTCAAATAGATTTTCCTTTTTTGTGTGTTGCGTTCCCAAGATTTAAATTTTTAATGGTTGATTTTTAATTTCATAAATACTCCATCCATCCCCAAATATGGGTCTATTTTGACCTAGTATAGAGTTTTAGACAATAGTTCAAAGAGTGTTTGTTTTATGTATTTTTACACTATTGTCTTTTAAAATAGTAGTTAAAAATTATTGATGTCACATAATTACTTTAAATATGAATCTACTTTTAAAAATATATATATAGTTTAAAAAATGAATTCTTATTTTTGGGCATTCCAAAAATGAAATGTAAGGATTGGAACAGATGGGTAAAATGCTATTTACAGATTTTGGTGCAAGTAATAGATGAATTACTTGATAGTGCAATAAATTTGATAGGATATGTAATGGAATTTAATGGTAAAAAATGTGGTAACATAGATATAATTCTATCTGAAATTGAGACATTTTAACAAAATCTATTATTTTGTCTGTCCAATAAATTTATAAATTTGATGTCTTTATAATTAAAAAAGTCCATAGTTAGTTAAGTTCATTTTTTTTTTTAAATAATTTTTCCATATCATTTCAATAAAACATAAATTTTAGAAGCCACTTATCTTAAATAAGTAGAAGTTACTGTACATTTTCTATGCAAGTTGTCATTTTAATGAATAATTAACTTTAGAAGTCTATTGTCTTTAAATATGTAAAACTTATTGTGCTATTTGTAATTTTAAAAGGTTCTATATCTCAATCTTAATTTTTGCATTCTTATTAAGTTTGAGTTCATGCATGATCTCATTCGATAAAATTCTTTAGTCTCTTGTGTAATGAATTTCTTTAAGTTTTAACAGATTAAATTATAGTACGATTACAAGCCATAAATTATATAAATACATGAAATTTTAAAGTTTAAGCAAAAAAAAAAAACAAACTAAAAATTAGCAAACCATACGTAAAATATATATATATATATATATTTCTTTTTATTTCATTGAGTTTATTCTTCATTAAACTGCGTATAATGAAACTTCACAATTATAATTAATTATTTATTTACAATTAAAATTTGTTGATTGCAACGAACATTAAAAACGTGACATAATTTTATTTACATTTCAACATAAAATAGAGGAACTGTTTCGGCAATTGAAGTGGTGATGATGGAAATAGATAGAATTAATAGGCTTCTTCTGGAGAGATGCTTCACATAAAGAAGTTTGGGATTGTGGTCTGTGGGTAGTATTCTTGTGCTGAGCGTCATACCCTGAATCTGAATCTGAGTGCCATATCTGATATGAACTCTGATAGTGCGAGAATAAGCTAAAAAGGTTTGTTGCCTTCAACCGTATGCGAAAAGAAGTAAAGAACTCCGCGCACCTAATAGTTGAAAATTGATTGTACACCAACTTGCAGAATTAAAATCTTTTGCCTATCCCCCTTTTTCACTACAAATCAATCATACTGGATTTCATCCGCTGAGTCAAACACGTAATTGTTTGCAAAATCACGCCTAAGAAATAAACAAAATTCGTTTTTCTAATGAAAATTTGTACGCATCAGCAGGAGAATCCGAGTCATATATATGATTGAGCTCGAACCTGAAGAATCCAGAATCAAGTAGCAGAAATAGATTAAATAAAAATATGATTGATTGCCTCTGGTTCTTCCCCTGTCAACAATATCTTTGTTTGATCTTACAATTTGTTATAATTCTTGCACGCTTCCCTCATGATCTTAATACCCGGGACTGCAATTGTCAATTCACATTCAGATATCGCCAAGGTGTGTTTCTTGATGAGGCCTGCCACTCGACCGGAGGTTCTGGTATTCAATGGACATCATTGAGCAACTGGGCCGTGTTTAATGAGAGGGCTTCTAACATGAGAGCCAATCCCAATCGGCATAAAATGATTGCAGAACCTTGGGATGGGATGAAACCTGGATCTACGTTTATTTAATCCCACCTGGCTGGGCTATCTTGCCTGCCCCATGTCTGAAACTGGCAGGGTATGGATTCTCGACTAGGATTTGGAGGTCAAGAGAGATGTTGAATTGTATTTGGAAAGCAGGAAAAGAGAGGGGAGGTGCAACACCACCAATGGCAGCAGAGACCAACTTGATTCGTGGATCCTTGATCTCATACACGACCAATGCCAGGTTGACGATGATGATGATGATGATGAGAAAAATGAGGGCGAGAACACCAACTGCCATAATGCAGAAGAGACACTTCCATTTTTTTGTGGAGAGAGAAGCTTACAGGCACGTTTTGAGGCCGGAACTTTGATATGATGCTGACAGGGACAAAAAATGATCGAATTGCTTTTCAAAGGTTTGGTATCTATCAGTAATTGGATATGAATTAAGCAGAGGGATAGGTAGTGATATGGGGGTGGTGGTGGCGGTTGATATAGGGTTAACGTAAAGAGGAAAAGCGAGATCTTCCTCCTTCACAAACCAAAGCAAAGGGCTTCTCTTCACCTGCTTCCCACAGTTATTCTATTAATCCACAAGCCCACAGAGGTGCAGGTTATTAGGCTATATCACTGAGTTGCATTATGTTCATGTAATGAGAATACAAACCCATGATAGTGTTGCACTTTTCTTCTGAAATCACTGAGGCAGGTGGTTTCAATTGGTGATTGATCTAGACATCCATGAAGGCTCTCTGTGTGAGGAGGCTTCTCAACAGACAACTCTTGTAATTAATATTCATCGCATTCCAAAAGTAAAATTAAGATGTAATTGCTAAGACCTAAAATGGCCAAAAACTCGTCAAACTTGGATTTTTAAGGCAGGTTCAAGCTCAAAAACGTCACATTTCAACATACCAGATCCACCAAAACGAAGAAATTCGATAATACAAAATTCTGGTCTGTTCAACTTATGATAATATTCAACTAGTGGAGGATTATGGTACTGTCTTTGTCTCGTGACTCTTGTCCCGATTATGAAGATCTTTCACTAGAAAACAGAAAGAGCATTATTGTTGTTGTGAACGTATCATTAAATGAAAAAAGATGGTTCGAGGATGAAATAGAATTAGATCAGAGACTTTCATCAGGTTCCGACCTATTGAAATCCCATTACGCCAGCATTAATATGATTAAGTGAAAATTCACTGTCAATTTGCTCAGTTCCCTCAAATCAAACCATTCAACTGTTGGAAACTTTTCTACATCATCTCATCTGAAAAAGTTAGGCATAAACCACTCGACTGAATAAACAAAAAAAAGTAGAAAACAAACAAGAGCATGCAAAACATCATAACAACAGTAGTACAAAATTGGAATCATCTAAATAAATAATAGATATACTGAGATGTGTTCCTAAGACAAGCAAATGAACTCCAAAGAGCAGACTAGATCAACGGAGTTCCAAGAAAGAAACAAAATGTAACAAATAGTGCGAATCCGCATCTCTCATGTGGAGCTGCCTGATCTAGTTTTGTACAGAAAAAGAGGGGGGGGGAGGGTGAAACCATTATTGTTGGAAGGGTAAACAGCCACAGGTGGACAACAGATGAAAAAGCAACCCTGGATCGTGCCAGTTCCAGATTTTCCAAAAATCCCATTCTTTTTTTCACCAAATCGGAAACAATTAGAGGACTATAATTTGGTCTTATAGTGGCATTTCTGGTTAGAAAGAGTCCGATTGGCAAGATTGATTTCCAGATCGCAAGTGTGTAGGTGACGACGTGAATATTGAAGAGTATGCGCACTTTCCCTGCAATTCTGATGTACGTCTGAAAAGGCAACGTACCGGAGATGACGTCGGAATACAAAGCGGAGTTGGAGAGCAGGCGATCCGCCATTAAAGTGAGGGTGAGGTTCAAAGAGCGGGTGTCGCGGGCCCCAATCTTGCCGGAGGGGACGGGGACCTCGCCGACGTCGTTGCCTCTGTACCTGAGGAAAGCAGTGCTGTTGGTGTACTTGAAGCCGACCCTGTTGGGGTTGTTGACGGAGATGCCTACGCCAAGGGTGACGTTCAAGAGGACTCTGAGCCTAGCTATGTCCACGGAGAAATCCAGGTCGTCAAGAGAGACGGAATTGACGGTGGTAACGGGACGCTTGGCCTTGAAAACAGTGAGCCCTAGAATTAGGAATAACAAACCCAGGCCGAGAATCACGGCCGTAACCCACAGACATATGCATCTTCTTCTTGTGTTTGTTCTGCGGTGTTTGGGAGAGCCCATCAGCTTATCCTCCTGCTTTGTTGATCTGGATGACGACTCTTCTTGTACGTCCATATTATATATGCTATCAATTCAAAATTCGAATAGAGGTTAATTCGGGCGTTGGGGGTGGGTAGTGGTGATGATTTAAAAGGAATGGAAATTACTACTACAGCTGAAAGATGGTGGGCAGCAAAGTGCAAACTTAACTAGCTAGCTACGCCTACTACTAATTCTTAATGTTGGGAGTAATTTGGGGATGGGGACTTGGGAGCCGCCAGTGCACAAATGCCCCGCCTCCGTCTCTAGAACCAGAACTGGACTAAAAGTATAGTAATTAAGCGGCACCGCCCGCGAACCTAACAGGCTAAGTAGGTATTAGGGACCAAACTGAGAGACCAATAGTGCGGCTACAACTCCCTCCAGGAAGGGGGAAAGGGAAAATTCTTACCCATTAAACACACGATAAAGATATTTGTGATGGAGACACAGGGGCATTCACAAACAATTAGTGTCCACAATACATTTGAAAAATACAACAAATAATGGATTACGTGCAAGAAGGCTATGAAAGAGATTGAACATAACTAGCACCACTAGTATCTATTTTCTTGTTCAAACGATTCTTGCCTTCCTTGGCTGTGTAATTACAAATATTTACAATTCTAATGCTCGTTCATTTTTTTCCTTCTTTCCCATTGAAAAGTTTAAACAAAAAGTTTAATACTATTTTTATTATTATTGATGATAAATACATGACGAATGATGATGATATTTTTACTACAAATAATATGGTTGAGAAACAAATTAAGTTGTTGCAGATAATAACAATAATGTACAATATTTATGTAATTAAATAGTGCTTAAATTTACTGTTTCGAGAGTAGAATGGCCGAAACTATTTTCAAGTAGTATGACTGAAACTATTTTCAACAACAATCCGCAGTCACCACGTAACATATTCTTGTGATGCGAGCACTACTGACAATAAATATTATAAAAGTCTTTTACTTAATTGAGTGAAAAAGAGAGGGAAATAATAAAACAATAAAATTTGGGTGGGTGGATTGACGTTCACCCTTTCCATTTTGTGCATCAGATGCGCCTAGTCCTAGTTCACACGTGATCAGGGAAATAATGAAACTCCCATTGTTCACATTTCTTACTTCACTCGTGTGGTGAGGTGAGGTGGTCAAGGGGCCACACTACACATAGGTAGTTGATGGTTATTAGTTGTGTAATAACTCTCTCACTCTCTCTCTCTCTCTCTCTCTCTCTCTCTCTCTACATATATATATATATATATAATATATGTACATATTTGGAGTATATATAATATAATCGTGATAAGTACAGGCATCTCCCTTTTAATTATCAACAGACCTTCTCATTCGTCATCTTTATGGGGGCAAATTAAGAATGTTATATACAGGCGTGGCCTTTAACTGCACCTCTGTTTACTCGCTGTAGGTTCTTTCCACTTCATGGAATTCTAGAAGATGGCAATACTAATGCCATTTTAATCTAGGATGCAGCATCTCCAATTTAATTAAGGTTGCTATCATATTTTTATGACAAATTAAATTTGAACTCAAATCCTTTTCTATTAGTGTAGGTATGAGTATAACTGATATTTACTTAATACACAGCTGCACCTAAAATTTCATCACTTATGATACTGTTCTATTCTAACCTAACCCAAATTAAAGTTTGGGTCAATTTGAGTTGACAGAATTTAAATTGGGCCAATTTCGTAATCTGACAATCCAATAAACCAATTCACGACAGAAGTACGCCCCACAAAACCTAATCACTAAAAAATGTTTCATAATCATGGTGAAATTTTTTGGATGAACAGTCCGTTTAAGACAACTGAATGAAAGAGCAGTATGGTTGTGCAATTCAATGCCTCAGTAGGAAGAAATATTTTCAGGGGAGAGAGAGAGAGAGAGAGGATAAGAGACCTTACTTGTAGGATTTGTAATTGAAGAAACAAGAAATTGATGACCTGTAATGCCAGTTAATTCCACGTGACCTCATGCGCACGTGTCTATAATGTTTTTAAGTGTTAAGCTTGTGTTATGACAAACATAACATGTTATGAGCACACATAATTTTCTATTATAAATCGTATTATTTCTTTTTTATTGTATATCATTAATTATTGTTATAAGTATATTATAAGAATAAAATTTTAATAAATTGATGGGAAGTGAAAAGCTTTTGGGTAGTCATAGCAAATAAATTGGAATAGAGAAAAATAATACATAAATGCACCATGTGTATGAGCATATATCTATTCTACGTGTGTCTGCGTATATGTGATATGTATATGTATGGATCAGGAGAGGCTAATTCTAAAATTATTGAATCCACCGCTTGCCTCGAAAATGGCAAGTCAAATATTACGAAACTACCACTACTAATTAATAATTTAAAATCAATTATATTTTAACAGATTCGTTCAAATATTACGAAATTACCACTGCTAATTGGGCTGAAGGAGTTTATGCAAACCCCTAATTGATGGAAAATTAGTAGTTACTAAGCTGTTTTTTTTACAGACTAATTTACATTTGTCAAATAAATAAAAAAATCTCCTCTATTTTCATTTTTTTTTATTTCTCTCAATTCTTTTTTCTTTCTTAGCCATATTACTTTTCGTTCTCTTCTAAAGGAAGGGTGGGGTATGAGAAAGATGAAGGATGGAGGAGGTAGCGGTAAGTAGGGCCAGAAAGAGGACAAGGTAGGCAATATAGGAGTGCGAGAATGATAGGGAGTGAGATAAAAGAAAAAGGGGATTCCTCCAACTCATATGGAAGAAAGTTTAGGATATTGCAATTAGAAGAGAGAGGATGGTGAGAGATGAGGGAAAGAATGACGTTATGAAAAAAAGAAAAAAGAAAGTGTGAGGGAAGCGTTAGGAAGGAGGATATATTTTAATGGAGCATGGGGGAGATTTTTGTATGACCAAAAAAGAAATACAAAATAATAATAATAATAATAATAATAATTAAATGAATTAGTAATTTAAGTATTTAAAAAAAGGGTTAAGTATATTCAACCCATAGAAAATCATTCTATGAAATATGAGATCGAAACTGGTGTGATAAATAAATGAAAAATACATATATCATATATGCATGTTTATAAAGGCAAATTACCAGGTTGGGGTGGGCGAGGAAAATGTCCTTGGCGTTCATACAAATTAAGTTGACGGATCTCTTATTCCCATCTTCGTCGGTGCTTCTAAATTAAGCCTCTCTGCAGCTACTCCTCTGTCTACCGTAACCTAATCTCACTCCTCTTTATCCATGCATCTTCATAACAAGGAAGTTTGTTAAAAACTTTCACCCATCCAGTAAAAAAACACAAGATCCAGATACTGGGAATTCCTATTGAGTTTTTGTTTCTGTTTCTTCTTCTTTCTCTCTGTAAAACTTTTCCCCTCTATTTTTTTTTTTTGTGTGTTTATGTTTTTGCATGTGCTTATATATGTCGTAAGGGGGAACGAATTGTACTTCCTTGTTCAGTGGTATTCCTACATATGCGCGCGTCCTTTTTGGATATTTCTGTGGTATGAAGATATTTTTAATAAAAGCACAAGAGATAATAAGTGACAATATGTACGATAGGGCTAACTACACTAAAAAAAAAGAAAAATATTATATTGTGTTTATAATATAAAATTCTCTCACTAGATGGCTATTACAAAATCCACCTCTAGCATACTACTACACTTACGAACACACACAAAATTTCAAGACTATACTTCTTAGAAAATGTAAAGAGCAACAAGTCAACCAAATTTCAAAGTTAAAAAAATATGGAAAATAAAATAGCTTTTTATATTATTGACAATAGCTTTTTACATATGCCGTGGTCTTAAAAAGGATCAACAATAGGTTTCTTATAACAACCTCACTGCGTACCACATTCTCTCTTTGTCGTGATTTCTGTCTTCCCTTCCATGTTAATTAGAATTGAATTCAACAACAAAACCTCACAGCACATATTAAATAATTATGTTCCATTATCTATGCTCTTCAAATATATGGAAACTTTATCATCTAAAAGTGAAATATTCAAAGAAAAACTTTTTAAGTTAACAGGACTCAACCAGAATTTTCCCCAGAATACAAGGTAATTAGATGCTTCAACATTAACATTGGATAAAAATAAATAACGATGCATGATTTTTTTCTGATGTTTGATGTTCAATACAAGACTCAACTTGTATAAAGTGCAGGATAAAGTTCTGTATCATGATATTACTCGAATGAATCTCTTTGACGACTGATCATTCGCATCCTCCCATGCCTAAGCAAGCAGGGAACATCACATTATTTAAAAGTGCACTTACCTTATCCTACAAATAATTCATTTATATTATGCATTCATGGTTACCGAAACCTCCTTCAAATAATTTTTTATATCCAAATAACCCATCAAAATATTTTTCAATCCAAAAAGTTCTATCTATCAACTTTTGATCCTAAAAAACTCAATAATTAACTTTTACACCAACAGTAAACGCAATTGCACATTATCATAAACAAATAATAAAATGATAAGTAGAGTATCGTTCCCACAATAACTGTTAAATTATTAAATATCGAAATTATGTTAACTCTAATTTTATTTAAATAAATGAAAGAATGAACTAAACTAGTAATTAAAATTAATTAATGATAAAATTCAAAAACTTAAAAGTTTAGAGTTATGATTTCACCATAATTAGTTAGAATTGAATAATTTATCTCATTAATATCAATTTATTTTTCAATTGATAGTCGAAAATTCTTAAATGTAGCTTCTTCCAAATTCTAATGAAAATATCATCAATTACTAACTCATTGTATTTTTATGTGAATTACAACAATCAACAATCAACAATTCATTAGGTTTTATGGATCTTCAACAAGACTACACAAATCATGTAAGTATATTTTTATCTCACATGTAATTTATAATTTTTTATACATAGAATTAGACACATATATAACCTCACGAGTCAATATGATTAATAAATCATTCAATTAGTGACTAAGTAATTAAAAGTATTAAGAACAATGTAGAAAACTCAACTTGAAAATAAATCGAGAATTGTATTGATATAAATATTCAAAACATCATAAATAACTCTATAAAAGAAATTAGTTCACGATAAAAATGAAATATAACCTAACAATATTCATAAATATAATCAAAGAAAGAAAGAGGAAAATAAAATGAAACTTAAAAGAAGATGAATTTCTTCTGTTGTAGATGTTTTCTTTACAAACCATGAGAGAAATATCTCTTCTTCTTCTTCTCTTCTTTTTCTCTTCTTTTTATTTTTTGACTTGTTTTAACTCTTCTCCTCTCTTTACCTCTCTAAAAATCTAAATTGGAGGTTTTTTGGATCTTAAAAATTAAATGAGAGATAGCCTAAAGAAAGCAAAATGACCATTTTGCCTTTAGTTGTTACTGCATTCGAGTAGCTGCAGCGCCTATGCACTGTAGCTACTGTTCTCGGTCAAAAATAATTTATTTTTTTTTAAATGTAAAATTAATATAGATTTTAGTACATCAAAGTGACTTCTTCCTTTATCTTCAAATCTGCAAAGCAAATACTAAAAACGACAATAAAACTCACAAAAAATTCAAAAATTAATCAAAAAATTAAGCAAACAATACTCAATTAATAGTATAAATAATATTCATCAAATACCGTCAAATAATTTTTTTACTAAATTACCATTGACTTCTAAGATTAAGCAGTCTAATGAATTATTTTTTTTGAAAATAATATTTTCTTGAATTTATAAAAATATGCATGTTATAGTAGAGGCAATTTCTTTTTAAAAAAAAATTGAATGAACTAAAGAAATTTCTAAGTTCATAATTGTGTTTTGTAAAATTTTTTGGAGATAAAAATTATTTCAAGGATTTATAATACTTTCCCTAAAAACTATGGCAGATCAAGGTAGTTACTACAGCCTACATGAATATTAGGAATTACTTTTATTTAGATATTTATCTGTTGCTCGTAATGTTTATATGAATATTCAATTTTCGAACGCTAAATTCCAAAATTTTAACATTTTAATGGTTAAACATTATTCTCACTTTAATAAATAAAATCTCACTTAAAGATTTTGATGTAAATCATTGCCTGATAAGTTGAATATTTTGCTATTCATAGTAGAACTTAGCTAAATGATTCTGATAGAAACATAACACAAACGTTGAGAGCATGAAATAAATAATTTAAGCTCCAATATGGCAAATATCACAATCCATTTTTGGGTAGTTGTAATGTCCTAGAGTTAGTTGCGGACTTTCATTTGGAATGATCCATGCTAATGGTTGGAGTTACTCAAGATTATCAATATATTCAATGAATGCCAATTACCGACACATCTAATAATACCAATGCAAATTCAGTATAAGATTACTACGAGAAGTTTCACCCTTAACAAATCAAAGCAACAAAAGTAATATGAATACAAAGGTATATATTTAGATATAAATATTATTGTGTATTTATATATCAGCCATATTAGCCCAAATAGCTGAACTGATTTAAACACAATCATTAGTTGTGTCCTTGCGGCGAGGCATGTGAAACATACAAAATAACATTCTGGTGCAGAGACTCAGACGCCACACAAATTAATATAGGTCAACGGGCATTGAACAATTAGTTTTCGCGCAGGGTTCCCGTTACATGAATGCCAATCCTTCCACAAGCAAGCATGAAAAAAATGTGAAAAAATACCACTTGCATCACTTCTCTCCATTTAGCAGAAGTGAACTCTGCGTTTACTCCATGCACAGTCTAATAGATACGCATGTGTAACTTGATTGACTGTTCTCCAAGCACAGCAACTGAGACAATAGCCTAGCCAAAAGTAGACAGAAATATTCTTCTTTTATGACCAACACATCAGAAATACATGTCAAGTTGATCATCGCCAGAGCTCGCCCTCTGATTTTGGCTTCTTTTCAGCACCTCACAGAATGGAAATCCAGGTTCCTGCTCCATGTATCCTAGTCATCACCTCGAATTTCAGAAGCAAACAGCAATATGACTTCTACTGATTCACATTACAATCATTCAAAAACTGGCTTTGTGGGTTCAGAAATTTCCTCCAAAAACTTTTGTACTTAGGAATGCCAAGTTCGAGCCATGGTTTCATGCTCCCATCAAAATGCAATACTGCTGCTGTCTTGAGAGCTTCCAAATTCATTCCATAGTTATGGCCCAGACCTGATAATACCCAACTATCCTCAAGAGCATAAACTAGACCTTGAAAGGTGAGCAAGCTAGCACTTAACGTAATAGTTTCAGACAATCCCACTTCTTTGTTCATCTGCTACCAACATAAAAAACAGAGGGCAACAATTAGACAGACCCAGGTAAAAAGAGTGTCGAAGTGCTTGATGTATAAAATGATAAATCAATCAATATACAAGGTTCAGGGCATAATTTAGTTCATCATCCTTGTCAAAATTAAGTTTATTATTCTTGTTTCAAGTAATGAAATCAAATTTTCAAATTTACTGGGCAATATAAAAAAACCTATGTACATTTTCAAAAGGGTATGTAGCATTCCAAAGAACTTAGAGACCAGTAGGTAGAGTCTGGTTATTGAATCTAGTATGCCAGGGTTTTCAATTCTGGAACCATAAAATGGCTGTATTAGTCATCATGTTCCATGACTTCAGTCAATAACATTTAGACAGCAACATAAACTATTCAGTTTAAAGTTGAAGGATCATAGGGAATGGAAAGAGGATGGGATCTAACACAGCAATCTATGAAGAATCATCAAGGGCGGACTTAAAAACATTGAAGGGTTCACAACAAAAGAATTCAAGGGAGGCAGCAAATTGGCCTTTACCATACCACAATATCTTCATTGACCAATAGGGATATGATATTCTCTCAAATTTGGAATTTGGTTTCAGGGGTATACTAAGCAGTCATAAGACTGCAGTAAGAGTCCAAATCAGAGAAGTTCAATTATAAGATCAGAATTGCTTTGTTTAAAAGAGTTGATTGAGATCCCTTTTGTAAGTTTTCTTGACACGATGTCAAATTCTCCACTCAAATTCCTGGAGCAAATTATCAAAATTTGACAGTACCATCATTTGACTTATTTTAGTTGCGAGTTCACAACTAGATTATTGATTTTCTGACAGCTTAGGATATCATAGAGAAGGCAATACCAATCCTCTAAACTGGTTGAAAGAGAAATCTCAATTCTTGCTGCTTTCTCTCTAACTCAAACTTAGCTTCCTGAACCATCATTTTAATATGAGCTCTGTTGCATTAAAGACTGAGTGATGTCTCTTGCCTGGTATATCTTCATATTTTGCAATTGACCCCCTAACAAGGTCCAGAAGGGCAATAAATAAGATATCCTAATTTGTGACTCAAAGCAGTATCCCATGGCTCTTCATTTATGTATTTCCTTTCGCAATTTCTCCTTTTCATTAATTATCCATCGCTGTTCTTTCTTGCTTCCTTTTTCTTCTTCTCTCTCCTCCCTTTTCTTATTTTTCCAGTCTGACACAATTACAATCTGGCCTTTTCATTCAGAAGTTCTGTTAGCTATATTCTCTGTTATCAGCCAGTTACATACAGTAGTTCTTAAGGATTCCAATTGGTGCATGGGCCCAACGGGAAACTTAGGTTGTCTCTTCTCTATCTTTTAACAGTTCTGTCTAAATCATATCTTTCATTCTGTTTATATAAACCAGACATTCCAAGAATGAAGCAACAAAAAAATAAAATCAAACAAGTCAAAAAGTTAAAAAGTTGCCACTCACCTCGTGCACCAACCTCTGATATGTTCCAGTAAGATTATGTGTCCTCCACCTAGATAAATCAATAATATTTAGTCCAGATGTCCAAGCACAAGAATTTTCATCAATACTGCTACTTGGCAAGTAAGTTTTCAGGTGAAACAACTTCACTGCACAGGACTGCATGGCACCATTCACTTTTCCCCCCATGTCAAGGTTCCAAAGGGCTGACAAGTCTCTCTGAACAATGATATCATCATCCAAGACCACAACTTTCTCCAAAGACTGAAATATCTCAGGAAGGAGATACAGAGAATGTGAAAACATAGAGAGGTATTGCGTTCTAAATTGAGTAGAAGACTGTTTATCAACCCTACGAAAGGAAACACGAAATTCTTCAGGCAATGACAGATGAAATGGTGCCACCTTATGATGATTATACAACTTAAGGTCTTCAATATTCAGCACCTGAACTGCAGCATCCCCATACTTGTTTCTGGAAAACCATAATTTCATAGCAAAGTAATTTTCCCTGTCTGTCAGCATATGAAAAACCAGTTTCCCACTTTCCTGTAAATAGAATAAAGCCTCATCAATGGTAAAACAATCCAAAAACTACAAAAAGAAAGTTTCAAGCTAAAAAAGGGAGGAGAAAGAGGAGATTGATAAAACACAAGACGGGTAAAAAAATCATACTTTTGCATGAAGTACAGTTGAGTTGATTACTACAGATGATGCGAGTATATTCGTGGAGAAGATGACATAGTGGTACAAGTCTGGGTTTACAAATTTCTTAACCAGTGCCTGCTCAATGTCAAGAGAAGATCTAAAATACTCAACAGTCAATCTCATTGATAAACAATGGAGACTCTTCGGCATGGTTTGAACTGCAAGTTTGTAGAGGAAGGCACTTTGCTTCATGTGAAAATTAGCTTCGTCCTCTGTCAGGTCGACCAGTTGTCTAAACTTCTTATCAACATTATTACAGTCCACAGGGCATGATTTTGCTTTTGCTATTGCAGCCTCCATCATCGTTAGCTTCTGCTTATTCCTGATGGAATGGGCAAAATCATCTTTAGTTTTCCAGGTTCACATTACAACTTTGTACAGCTATTGATGAGCATTTTAATGCAAGATGTAAAATGAGCTCATTGGTTTAACTAGGAGACAAAGTCAACTTCCAATTATAGCACAAAACCTAAGGCCATGGAACATAGGTTGAACCTTTATGCTTGCAGGACAGACTAATTCACTTGGCATACAAAACATTGTTCGTTCACATCAAAGATACTAAACTCTACATATTCAGGAATAAGAAAATCAATGATGGTAGTCACAGCAGTATGCTTTGCATAAATATGTCATGCAAATGCTCAAACGTTACAGATACGTATACTTGCACGCAGACGAAGCATTGTGATTGTATGAAAGGAATGGTGTTTAAGAACATACCTTGATGACCTAATGTGTTTTTCTCATATGATAAAGGAATAATCAATATTGTCCTATTAAATACATATGCCATCCAGGTGCAAGCATTTGCCCAGATAAGCAAAATGACACAGGAAATTCCCAAGATATTCCGTTTCACAAAGTTTGAATTCCTAAAGTATTAGTATGTCTAATTTAAGAATCCATTTATCAAATAACAATAATGGTTATAATTATACCTTTTACACAAACACCATGATGATGATGACATAATAATGATGATGATACTAGACATTTCATTATCAAAATAATAATAACAACAATAATAATAATAATGATCATAACTGCCACTATCAGCTTTGTCGTGGTAACTAATCTGCTAATAATAATTAACTTTTCATACAGGTTTGAGGGATTTCTTCACTTCCACGTCACTTTAAATAAAACAAATACCTGTCAGCACTTTAATTTTATTTATTTTTCTCTTGCTCTGTGCTTATAACAAAAGGACTATCAGTCATCTCTGCAATACCTTAATTCCTCACATGATAAAAAAGGACCTCATGGTGCTTTGAAGAGATTAAAGCTTCTTTGACTTCCTTGGTTAATAGGAAATCTCGTAATTTCCCAGGCAATCAACGACATCATAGTTCCACAAGACAACAATCAAGTACATCAAAATTCCACAAGGAATTGAACCACAACATTGAGTGTGCAAGCCAGCTTAGAATTCTTCCCAAGGTGATTCCAATAATTCTCTTTATCAATTGTTTTAGTCACTTCTCATATTGTGATAGGCCAAAATATTTTATTATGCCAACCTACCTCTACCCCAACTTTTCAACTACACCTGTGATTGAAAATGACAAGATTGAACAGCACAAAAGAAACAAGAACTGCATAATTAGTCGCCTTGCCTCATCTGACATCACATGCCATATAAATATCATTTAATGTCACATAGTAATTGCTCAATAGAAATTCTTCGATAAAAGAGAGAATGCAGCCACATGCGGATATGACAGGAAAACAAAAAGCACTATGGCTGAACAGGATGGGAAAAGGCAATCACAATTAAGTGCACATATGAGAGGACAAATGAAAAGCATTACGGCGCCAATATAATACAATAATAAGCTAGTCCATTGACCACATCTCCTGGAGCAGCTTAAACATGGTTTAAGAGCTCAATACTGGGTACTTATGCAAATCAACGAGCAGCCATATCCTAGCCCACATCCGTACACAATAGAAATCTTTCTATTTTGGGATAAAAAAAACAACTGAAAAGGTTGTTGTTTTGTCTGATTGGTCAAAGTTATTTTCCTTGAAATGAATTGCAATTGGACAAAAAACATGCTGTTTTTATTATCTGGCAGGTTGGGGAGTGTGGCACACTCGAACGCAAACACACATACATAACTTGGTAGTCTAAAGATCAGAGAGCAAATTGCCCAGAGAATGAGAGAGAGATGTCAGGATAATGTGCCAGAAAATAGTGGCTTTAGTACAGCAACTTAAAATATGAGACAGGGAATATTGGGTATGAGAACCATTAACATAAGGACATGGAAGGAGATGGCAATTTTAGACTGATCCAAAAACCCTCTTAGATTTTCAATTATGCACGGAATCTCACACCACTAAGAAAAAAAAAGGAAAGAAATAAAAAAAGAGAAGAGGCAATAAGAATAACGTCTAAAATTCTATGCAGTCACCTCCTCACACAAGATTTCAGTTGCTTGTCCATCTAACCAAGAAAAATGGCAAGTAGTAAAGCTTGTAAATGGCCAAAAAATAGTTGGCCAATGCCTCCGACAGGCTCAAAGTCAAATAAAATGCATCCAATAACATATTGATCAAACAACAACTTTGAAAACAAAGCTATTGACATATAACTAGGGGAGTGCAAATGGGTTACTTTGGTCCAGTTCAAAAGGGTTCAGATTTATGGTTCTCAAGCTCAGAATTATATGAAACCAAACCGAACCGAGCCAAAAAAATTACTAGCCAAGCCAAAACTGCAACAAGAAGAAACAACCACCTATGTTTTTTGTCTTTTCTTTGGTATCTTTCTCACGTAGTAACAGAAAAACCACCATAAATAAATAGAGATACTCCCACTGTACATTGCGATTCCAAGTAGCTATCACTAACAAATAGTTTTTTCCATTGTATTTCCAATAATTTTCCTCCCATCACCATTTAAAATAAATAAAAAATTTAATTTTCAAAGCGATTTCATCAAAACCTCTTTTCATCCATATACTGTTGATGAAGCAGATGTGTTTATCAGTGGCAGAAGGCAGAGCTAAAGATGCTTCATATTATGGCTTTGCTTGAACAAATTGTAAGAGAGAAAAAGTAGATTGATATTTTCTGGTGGTTAAAACAGCAAAGGGAAGTATACATTAGAAATTAAAACTTGACTCATCTTTTGGTCTGAATGAAACTTAAACTGAACCGAGAACCCAAACTTTCCAAACACATAGAACAGAATGAAACCAAATAAACTGTGGAACCCAACCAAATTGACAAATTCAGTTCAGGCTCAGGTCCAGTTCAGTTAGTAATCAGGTTTATGCACACCCCTACTCATAATAGACAGGGAAAGCTACAGAGAATATAAACTTACGAATGGAAGAATGACAGATAAGTTGAAACCAGAGAACAGAATGCGCTAACAAAAAGAGAGAGACCAGATACGGGTGTTTAAATTAAAGGGTTGCATTTGAACATACTGAGGGGGAAGATCTTTATCTGTGGTAGTTTCGCTAAGAACACGTTCGAAATCCTGAATATTTTGCTTCAGTTCAAGAGACAATTTGTCCAATGTTGGAAGTTTTGCAATACTTGGATAATAAGCACGAGCAACAAAAAGTAGGTCCTTCATCCTCTTCACCACAGAGTCTTCCATTTTTCCCCTCTGTTCTCGGCCATAAGCAGTAACTCCCAAATTTTAATTCACAAATCATTTCACTCTCATTAGCACCTATCATATTCTCACCAGTGTTTTCTCTAACAAGAGACCCACTATTCTGCAACACAACTTAGAGCCAACAATGTTAACCAATTCAGCAATAACAAAGCAGAATATAGGAACTTTAATGGCAAATGATACATTTACCTTTTTGACTTGTTTTGGCACATCTGCTGGCATGGGAAAACCTGCGTACAATTTTTAGAAAAGCAAATTGATGAAAAGAAAAATGAGCCCACACTTTTTAATGAGGACACAGATGAAAATTATTACGAGAGATTCTTGTATACTTATTCGTATATGGGTACCCTACCGTTGGTATCATTCCCAGCTTCCTTGACAGAGTTATTACCAAAACCCTGCCAAAAGGTAACAAAACAAATAAAGACATTGAATTTCCATGTAAAGAGATCATTTCACTAGCAAACAATGTCAAATCCTTTTATATAAGCAAAAATGAAGTCGTTTGGCCAACCCAAGTAGCTGGGACAAAGCATTTCATTAGTTCAATAGAATGCACTGATACTTATCAAACAAATAACACATTATTATATCAAAGTATACTAAAGCCTCCACATCACCTGGCTTCAATTTCCCAAATTTTCATTACAAGCGCTCCTGAAATGCTATTATCAAACAAATAACACATTATTATATCAAAGTATACTAAAGCCTCCACATCACCTGGCTTCAATTTCCCAAATTTTCATTACAAGCGCTCCTGAAGTGCTATTATCAACATATGCACATGCTATATACTGCAAAACGTAACAGAATTCAAATTCCAAGAATAATTTGCATGCTAAGTTTCATAAATATGTAAATGTAAGTAAAGGGGGATACTTTTCTTGAAGGAAACAGATTTAATAAAGTGTACAGACCCCTTTAGCATAATGGTCTTCCATATTCGCTGGAAATAGGCTACAGAGTACAACTAAGATCTCAACGAAGTTACTTAGTGCTGAGAAAAAAAAATCCTCCAGATCTAACTTCTGAAAGATTCTAGATGCGGAAGAGTAAAAAATGTTTTAAGAGCTAATAAATAAACTTAAAATCAGAGGCTGGTTACCTCTGCATCGAGGGAATTATGTGTCTTCAGAAAGTGATCTGTAATTAAATTGCTGAACAACAATCTAGAAAAACTAAGAGAACTAGTTTTATAAGTTTTAGGGTCTTAGTACTCCCAGTGTAATCTAATTTGAAAGGGATTCCTACTTCTATGGACGATATACAACAGATTAGTTAACCCCAATGCTTGCACATACATTGAAAATGTTAATCCGAAATGTAAATGTGATGATAGAACAACAATGTCACAAGTTGCAAACACAAAGTACAAGAAGTCTAATTACCCACCTTTGAAAATCCTAATCAAACAAATTCTTTCCCTGAATCAGTCACGCCTTGACAATCATCCTCATGCATCTCCCATGCTTCCTCAAAATCTCACTATGTTTCTCATTTTTCAACATTATTATCTGTTATTGTCTTAAAAGTTCAAACACTGCCTACTAAAAAACATACTTTGCTGTGTTTTTCTGCTTCTTCTCTTCTAGTTTTTCACTCCAAAGAAATCATTGACAAACAACATTTTGAAATCTTCAGTGTAAAGTAGATTAAAAACATCAGTCCGGACTTCTCATGTCAGAGCATTTTATACAGTAAGATCTGTAAAAAGCACATACATGCACAAGTACCGGATGTTATGATTGAAAGTCCTAATTAAAAAGCATCTACTTTGAAAAAGAAAAGGAGCTAAGAAAGTAAATCCAAATTGAATTGAACATGCACTACGTAATTGATTCCTAGAACAAGAAAAATACAATAATAACATTTTTCTATATATGTTACTTCAGGAGGAGAAGGGATCGGCATCCAAGTTCCTTAACAAGTTTATATCCTCCTCAATATGTTACTTCAGAATTTTTGCAAACTCTGTCAGTAAAAAGCACTAGCAACTCGAAAACTAGTGCCACACCATTACAATCATGACAAAATCAGAAAACACCCGATGGAAGAAAAATAGCCACAATCAACAACAGCCAAACCTAAAAGTTTTTTGAGACGTATAGGCAATAAATGTTCACAAAAGAGGAGATAAATATGGTCCCTCACCCCCAGAAATACTTTCTTCACGAGCATAGGATGGAGATATAGATTATTCTCATGAAAGAAGTACTTAGAAGACTTAATTCACAGATTGAACGGCTTTTCCATCTGCAAGCATTAATATTTATTCCAATTCCACAGTTTCAAGGAATAGAATTCTCCACCTTCTCTCATAATTTTTGAAGGCAAAAGGTGAAGGTGAGATAATTGACATTTCGAGAGGGCAAGATGAATACTCAAAGCAACAAAGCATATGCTTTTCAAGAATGCAACACTTATATTTCCACAAGTAATTAAATGCATTTAATAAGGAAAAAAAATTCGAATATATCAAATTGATAATATTCATCCTAGAATTTTCCAATGAATTTGAAAACCAAGAAAATGAAAATAAGTCTTATTAACATAGCAGAGGCTTAAATATTTAAATGAAATAAAATCAATTTATTAAATAGCTCATGAATTTCTATTTTGTCCTTGGTCAACATTACTTATATCCAGTTTAGAAGCCAAAAACATAGGACCATAGAGCCAAAGGCACAAGACAGCACTGTTAATTAGTAGTATGGTTCAGTTTACGCAAAACTGCTGAGAATCGGCATTGCAATCACATGCAATGCAGCAGCTTCTTCCAGTGGTTTAGACAATTAATAGCGACATGGATGGAGAAATCACTTGTCTACTTTATCCATATTCATGGTTTTACTCACCATGTAAGAATGACATCTTTTCACCCACAAGTATACCTATCTCTTTGTCAAAAGAGTTAATTTTGGTTAAAAATATGATATGGTGGTGTTGTTTAGCTCAATTGGAAAGTTGGAGATTTTCTCACCATCAGCAATGCTGCTTTATGCTTGTGATAAAAGTATATGAAGTCCATTGGCTGGAAAGTTCACAACATGATGAGAGAAGATAGAAGGGGAAAAAGAGCAGGACTCTCAGACGTAAAGAGAACTTAATGTTGAAATTAGGTTGTCAACAAAGTTAGATATTACGACCTGTTTATTACTGAGTCATACACAACATATATGATCCTCAAATTTGTACATAAAGACGCCCCTTTTGGCACAGTTCTAGCAATAATTTGACTTATCAGAAGAATGAATTAATTAAAAAAATCATGTAGATAGGAGGAAGCTTCTAAAAGAAAATTGGACAAAGGATCCTTAAATAGAAAGAAATTATTCATATCAAGAATTCACGTCTCAGAACACAATGGCAAAGCCTATTGTATTGCTAATAATAGCAATCATAGGGCTGGTAATTCGGATGAAGCATAATCAACTCTATCCGGATTTTGTTTTACACGGATTTGCAGCAAAACAGAAAGAATGGATTTCAAGAGAGATTGACATGGCTGGGACACTTCTAATGAAGGCTAATAGATATACCAGTCGATAAAAGTGATCTGGCAAGTATACTGGCAAACGTCAACTTAAAGTCACATGGAATTAGGTAATAAAAGGTTCGAGCATTTGTGGTTTAACTTTGGAAATAATCAAATTAGGTACCAGTGCAAAAAGAGAATCCTTCTAGTTGATCCAGATGCATATGTGATAAGAATATTCAGTCAAGCTGAGGTAATCCCGCCCACATTTATCCAAGAAAGTCTGTGTGATTTTACATCACAGGTGTGGATCAAGAAATGAGCTGAAGGATATAAATCAATTAAAAGCAATGGAAATCTTAGTTAACAGCTTAACATCCTTGGCCCAGACACAATTCTCTATTTTCCCCATAAAACAGCAAATGGTAAATTGGGCATGCAAAATATTCAGTTAGATATTTTATCGTGTTAGTTCGCTTCTTTCTTCTTCTTTCAATATTTCAAGAATTCATATATCTAGATCATATTTGTATAAGCACTTAATTCACCTCCAAAGACGTAGCCACTTAACTACCAGCGGCATCTGGTAACAATGCTGTTTCCACTAAAAACTTATAATTAACAAAATGTAACTATCAATGAGCTGACAGTATTCTTAACCATCAAAACATAGACAATGAACCTTTGGAAGAGTTGGAGCGAATCTTCTTATAAGATCATCCATATGTGTTGATTCATGAACCTAGAAACAGAAACCAAAAAGGATAAAAATGCAGGAAGATTACCCAGAAAGTATGATATGTCTTGCTCAATAATAACATTATCAGATATTACAAAATCTATATGTACATCTGTGCACACTGAAAAAACGATGACTTAATATACTTGTGGTGTGCGTATGTATCATATTAGAATAATTCCCAGAAGACTCAAACTGGTTGGAAATAAGCAGTTAACAAGTCTGTGTCATTAATCAGATGGGCAACAATGTTCTATACCTTGGATTGGTTTCTTGTATCAGCAGCATTGTGTTGATCATAAACTCTTAGATGATTCTGATTGCATCAAGAAGCACCCAAAGAAAAAATAAAGAAATGAATCAACCCCGTTTGTTTCCTTATTGAAGGGAAAAAAACAAAAAAAACCCTCTCAACATCCTTGTAGATCATCAAAAAATTCTTACTGAGGCTGAGTTCCGTTGTTCAGTGCCATATCCTGAAATGGTGTTGTGAGAAATTAGAATAAGTAGTTCCACATCCACATGGCTGAAATTGAAAACAACCCTAAAAGGGCATCAGCAGTTTAGGACTCACCCACAAACACAAACACAAAGACACGAATATATGTTGTCATTTAGGAATTGATGATGGAAAAAGAATATAGATTCAATCTGAGCTCATTAAACATCTTGAGGAGAGCAAAAAAAACCTTGAAGGATCTCGATTTTAGGGGCACATAGGCAAAGACAGATCGAAACCTGATTTGGAACTAGAAGAATCGCACGTACGGTGTAACAGATCTAATCTGAAAAATAGAAGGAAAAAAAAAATAATATGGAGTAGGAGGGGAAAAATGAGGGTTACCGGTGGTAGAGTGGAAACCGCTGTGGAGGCCGAGCAAGAAGACGAGGGGAACGAGCATGGAAAGAAATACTAGGCCCAGCACGGCTATCACGAGACCTTTCCATCTTCTCTTCGCCGGAAGGGAGTATGACGATGAAACACCCCCACCCCCACCCTTCATATCTCTCTCTCTCTCTCTCTCTCTCTCTCTCTCTCTCTCTCTCTCTCTCTCTCTCTCTCTCTCTCTCTCTCTCTCTCTCTCTCTCTCGCTTGCTTCTATCCAAAACTTGCCTTCTCCACTTTCTTTAGATTTTTATTTCTTTGGTTTTTGCTTTTCTCTTGAGGCGATCTCAATAAACAACTGACCACATTCTCAATTACCTTGCCTCCGCCGGCAATCCATCCCTAAATGCAATCTGATTTAATTTGTGGAACTCCCGCGTCCTACTTTCTCCTGCCCTTCGCCAGAGTATGAGTCTCACACTTCACTTCCCCCTTGATCCACCCAATCTCAATTCACGCACGCTTATTGAAGCAGCCAGAAGAGGGGAGAGAGAAACTAGTAAAAGTTGGGGACAATTACACTTTGCCCCCTCAAAACTCATTTTGCTTTACATTTGATCCACGTAACTATCAATTCTCATATTTAACCCCTCGCATTATGAAATATTCCTAAACTAAAAATCAAATGCACAGAAACATTAAAACACACAACTTCTATTAATATCGTTATGTCATTGTAAAATAACTAATATATTTTTCTCCTTTTAAACTTCACTAATTCCTTTTATGTAAAATTAATGCCTACTTGCAAATTTTATTAACAAATTGAATGTGCCCACAACAAGTTATAAAATATTTAGAGGTTTTATTTCGTTAAATGAAAATACGTACCTCATTTTATAATCAAAATATATACCCATAGAAAATGTTATTAAGTGTACATTAATTTGGCTTTTTGGAATATAAGAAAATAGTAGACAAGAAATATGAAAAATAGGCAGGTACTTAATGTTTCTCGTGAAATCGCTCCCAACCATAAATATTATGGAGTGAAAGTTAAAGACAATAAATTGTTGACATGATTACATTAATTATTTTTCACAATGATAGTCATGAAATCTTTAAAATTTTATAACTAGTGAAAATATCTGTCGTTTTGGTACTAGATGCTAATACCATCATCTAGGCGGGTAAATGCCAAAGCTCGTAATTTATTTATTTTTTTCATTCTTCTTTATTCAACATTTGTGAGAAACGTATTGGGCAACCAGTTTAGATCTCTTTTCTTTTTCTTTGATGGCAAATTTCCGCACAAAGCACTACACACACACAAACACACACACATACATACATATACATATATATATATATATATATATATAATTCTCCTCTATCTTGATTTAAGTAAATTATAACGCATTCTGAGGGCGGGTAAGGTGAATCTTTGCAGCATGGTCATATTCTGTAGTAAATCTATATGCTATGCAATTCATAAAGCAGTTGTTTGTTTTCCTTTCTCCTCGCAGAAATATTGGACGTAATAAAATCCCATTATATCACAGCTGAACAAAATCAGCAAGGCAGGTTAGACCACATTCATCTTCTCTTTTTTTCTAGCTATGAAACCAGGCAAAATATGAACTGATGGTCAGCCCAGGGTTTCCATATGCACAACAGTTACGTTAGCAAGTAAACTTAAAGGCACGTTTTGCCGACTCAAGAGTGTTATAAAGCAGCATAGCAACAGTCATAGGCCCAACTCCTCCAGGCACAGGCGTAATTGCAGAAGCTATTCTTGTTGCTTCCTTGAAACAAACGTCTCCAATGAGCCGGTAACCATGCTCGCTTCTCCGGTCCTGCAAATTCACTGCTTAAATGATATCTGTTTCATATATTGATAGCTTCGCTGATAAAAACTGAGGCCCTTAACCTACCTCAAGCCAACCACATTCCCCTCCCCCATCCCCATCCCAGAAAAGGAAAATAACTACAAAAAATAGATGGGGGCAAAAATTATTCAAATTAAGGCTTAATTTTCATGTTTTGCTTTTTGTGCTTCAATTCCCTTTTTCCCTTTCGGATTAATTTTTATTACGCAACTGAGGTAGTTAAACTCTCCAACAAACAACATTTGCATTCTCATCTTAAACATTTCACCAGGTGTTTTAATTATTAATTTTCATGTTTTGCTTTTTGTGCTTCAATTCCCTTTTTCCCTTTCGGATTAATTTTTATTACGCAACTGAGGTAGTTAAACTCTCCAACAAACAACATTTGCATTCTCATCTTAAACATTTCACCAGGTGTTTTAATTATTACAAGTAAATGAAATATAGAACTGAAAAGAGCTATGGCACACCAGCTTTGAGTCCTAGAATAGTTAAAAACTCAGCTTCAATTTAGAAGTATGCCCCAAAGATCCTGAACCATGACAACTATTTTTCCAGCTGAGTTAAGTCTAATTCAAGCAAACTCAAGTAGATTAACAAACCAGGGATTAACAGCAAAACACAAAGGGAACTCCAACAGGTTTTTGTACAACTAGAACTCAAAGCCACTGAATGTCCTAATAACAAAACCATCAGCAACTAACAGGTCATGCAAAAGATAGCCTGATAAGAGGATCAAATTTTATCCTTCATAAGGCGCCTAAGCAGCTATACAGGCAACGGTACAACAAAAAACACGTAAAATCAATTTGTGGCCAGTATCACTTCATCTCCCAAATTCTACATACATACATGCATTGACTCCCAACTCTATATACATACATACAGACATACATACACACACACACATATATATATAGATGCTCCCTCCATCTCAATTTGTAGGTCCATTTTGACTCTGCATGGAGATTAAGATGTGCTGAAAAAGTAAAAATTTTGAGTATAAGGTCAAAGTAGTTGTTGAACCTTACATGCATCGCATCATTGCTTTAGGTTAGAGGGTAGTTTTGAAAAAAAACTCCATTTTAGGTAATAAAATCTTATTTTAGGACATTAAAAAAGGAAATAGGAGCAACTTAGATTGAAGGGACTACATCCATAACAACATGTATATATATATATATAGGGGGCGCGTGTCTAGTTCTCATTGGAAAGAAATCCAGGGAATATTCCTTCTGTTTCCCGCCTGACACTTATAAATATATAGTCGGCTCTCTACCATTAAGTACTCTCGCAGTCTCCATAGCTAGCTCTATCTCTATCAAAATCTTCTCTACATGTCCAGTGATTTTTTTACTTTGCCAGTGATCTACCACATGTATAACGAGTAGCAGTATTATCTAATCATCTCAAATGACACTATAGCATAGAAATAAAGTAGAAAGAAATATTCTTACAAATGACACTATAGCAAAGAAATAAAGTAGAAAGAAATATTCTTACAAATGACACTATAGCAAAGAAATAAAGTAGAAAGAAATATTCTTCACTAAAGAAATAAAAAGTCACCTCAACGGGGTTAGTGCCAACATCAACAATAACTGCACCAGGCTTTAACCAACTACCACGGACCAAATTGGGCACTCCAGCAGCTGTAACTAAAATATCAGCTTCACGGGCAATTTTTTCCGGGTTCTTTGTAAATGCATGAAGAACAGTCACAGTAGCATGGTGCCTCTGCCCAAGAATTGGATAATTGGCAAATATTCAGCAAAAGACTTTTAATAAGGAAGTAATTGTGATGGTTGAGAGGAGGTAAAGAGAGGCAAAAGTAATGATATTACCTGTAACAGCAAGGATGTGGGTAATCCAACAATGTTGCTCCTACCAATCACCACAGCCTTCTTCCCCATGATTTCAATACCAGACTGCAGAAGCAACTCGATACAACCTTTTGGGGTACAAGGAATGAATAATGGCTCCATTCCTTGCATGGCCAAATTCCCAATGTTCAGAGGATGGAAACCATCAACATCTTTCTCTAGGCTAATGACATTCAGTATTTTGGCCTCGTCCAAATGCTATTCAAGTTAATTTGTTAGCACTTCAAGTTAAGTCAAACATAACCAATTGACTCTATGATCCAACTAAACTGCTTAGGAATGAATCAGACGCAGAAAGAATGCACCACAGAACAGCAGTACAATGTATAACAGATCTCTTTAGTTTAGCAATATAATTCATCACTTGAGCTTAAAACAGAACCAATGATGATAGCTAAAAAGCTAAAACAAACTAACTGATGATCAGTAGAAAATCCACATCAATTGGATCTAGGTGGCAATGCAGCAACAAAAAGCCAAGCAAGTAAAAACCATAGAAAGATCACAAATTGGTGATAGTTCAATTAAACATGCTCAGTTGAAAATTTCAGAGACTTTTGTCTAAATAGAAAAATCGAAGACATGCTAGAATATTTACCTGTGGCAAGGGAAGCTGCACAAGAATACCATGAATTGATGGATCCTCATTAAATCTACACAATGCATTACAAACTTCACATTCAGTACAATTTTCTGGAAGGAAAATCATCTTAAACTTGATGCCAACCTCTTCACTTGCAATTATTTTGTTCCGCACATATGTATGAGAATCTCTTCGTTGACCCACTAATATGACAGCCAAGCTAGGAACCTGTCCAATCAATTCCTTCATTCGGCTTACTTCAGAAGCTATTCTAGACCTTATCCCCCAGCAATTGCTTTCCCATCAATTATTTTAGCAGTCCAGTTGTTTGCTGTCATAAATCAATGAAAATGGATTTATTTCTTCACTTTTTTGTGCTCCAAGAAACACACAAGACAGACAGCAGACACAGTTGGATCAGATGGCTACCCAAAACTTAATAAAATGTTTGGTCTTTCCTACAACTTATCTTCAACACTATATTCCATAAATAATGGAGATGATCAAATATGAAATTCCATAACTGAAAAGCTATAAAACCAGGACACAGAAATGGGAGAAAAATAAATCCAATTTCAATTGTGGAATCAAATAACCTAGATCAGGTAAGTAACTTGATCTGAAGGACCAAATAATGCATTATACATACTGGAATATGTAATTGCATCTGTTGTTGATATGAAAGGAAATTACGTCAAACTTCGACTGGGGAATCAGTTAGCTTTCAAATGAAAAATAAGTTAAACTAACTATCTAAGAGTGATGAAAGAAACGAGAAATTACCTTTACTAATATATTGACCAATACTTATCTCAGATGGCAAGAGTAATTTCTTAGGCAGCAGGTATAACCTAATATAAACCACTGATAGTTGAGGGCTATCAGTAATGCAGAAAAATAAAATTTGTTGGTTTGTCCCTTGTCATCTTGGACCTTATGATAATAAAGACTGCGCATGAAAGATAAACAAAAGCAGAATCTGACTAGTTTTCACTAACTTCATATATCCAGAAACTAAGGCAATGTTTGTTTTTGTTTTGGGTGTTCTAGGGAAGGTGTTTTGGGGAAGAAATTTGGGAATGAAACTAATGTTTGGTTTGGTTTTAGGAGACATTTTTTCCGGTGGATGCCTAGTTAGTGGCGTCATATCAGCTTTTTAATGGATTATGTTGTGTTTTTTTTACTATAAAAGAAAAACAATATATATTTATAATAATACAATAATTGAATAATGTATTTTTATGTTGATGTAATGATTGGATAATATAATGATGTTGATGCAGTGGACCCCATTTGTTTTGGGGGGAATGAATGTGTTCTGGGGGAATGAGTTTATCAAATGTGTTTTTCATTCTGAGGGAATGAACCCCAATCCCCCGGCACAAAAACAAATATTCCTTATGCTCCTCCAGACATTATAGCACACGAGTTTTTGCCAGGAAAATATCTCTACATCTTTCAGGAATTGAGGGATTCTTATTCATCCATTAACCGGATTTAGTGTCATACACTTCAACTGAAAAGCAGGGAACACTTACATGAAAGCAATCTGTAAACTTCACAATGAGTTGAATACTAAATCTCCTTTAAAATATTTTTAAATAAAACTTAAGCCTCCTTTAGCGTAGTACACATTCAATGCTAAATCACTCATCTCCATGTATCAAATACTTCTACCATGTGCTCATATCAACTATGACAAATGTGCATAAAAGGACACCAGAGGTTTGATAAACGAACTGGGAGCACACAACGACACATCTAGGTAGAGCATAAAGAGAGAGGAACAAGCACGTCTGTGCACATGGTCACACACGAAGAGAAGTACTTACAACATTCTTGGATAGGCGAGTGGTCATATTGCTTGGAAGCAGAAGACCATGAATCTGCAAGGTCAAGTGACAAAAGAGGGGGACTTTATAATTTGGTTACTGAAAGCCCGTGATGTCCATGCAGTCAGAAAACTCTTCCTCAAACAAATCTGCCACAAAGCTGCTACAATTGGCACCATTCTTCTTCTCATTCTTATGTGCGATCTCTTTCAAACTGCTATTATATCCTTATGCTGCATTGGCTTTTAGCTCCCAGGTCTACACAATGTTTTAGCTCAGCCAAGTTGCAGCAACAAACTAACAGAAAAAGAACATATTTCTGTTACACACAAACTAAACTTAAAGAACTAACATACGCATGCGGCAATTTTCAATATGGAATTGAGGCCTCATAGTTGGTGAAAGAAGTTAATTCATTCCAATTTTTTATCCAAATTATTTATCAATTAAAAAGGTTCAATAACAGCCACGAGAGAGCGTGTGATAACAACAACTTTTAACTGCAACCAAATCCTTATCACAAATTGTTGAGATTAAATCCATTAGAAGCCATTATTAATAGCGAGTCTTACTCGGTTACTGCTGACATTTTCCTTCAAACCACCCAATTACTACATGTCATGCAGGTGACAGATTTCAAACTACCAACATAGAGATCAAAACATGCTAAATAATGCGCAGCGTAATTTCCAGGGAGGGAACCAAAGAATCAATAAGAACATTAATATTTTAGGCTAGGGAAATGTACTAGGGAATTGGATGTAAAACTCAAGGAATCCTTTGGACTCAATGTGTCAGTTCACTAGCAAAATGAAAATGAACAAGAGGTGAAAAATAGGCTATAAGTTTCAAAGAAGATGAAAAAAGTTAATCAAACTAGGTAAATCTGTGAGCACTCATCTGTATGTTGAGTTTAATTTCTTTTCCTCTTGACTTAATTCATAAAATTCTATCCCTCAGTTCCTGTACTGCAATTTGAGGTGCATCAGAGTATTCCCCATTATTAGCATCAGACATGACATATTTCTCATCATCCATTCCAGCCTCCTGTCAACATGTGAAGCCATTTCTTGTTATCATTTTCACCATGCTTTCTTCATCTCAGCCGCTCACTCAGTTTCTGTTTTAATGCTAGACTTTGGTTGTCATTGCGCAGGCAGGCATACACAGTGGCAATTTGGCAAAGACTAGTGGCCGAGGGGTTTGATTTTCTAGCAATTTTTCTAGACCCAAAATTTTTCCATACTAATATCAACTGCTTGCACCATTGAGTTGTTATGTGCTCAAATTATAGTTAGCTGACCAATTGGTAGGACAACATATTATTGCCTTGTACATATAAAACATAATTCCAAAATGGATAATCGTCCTTTTTCACCCTCTACTAGGTTTCCAACCTCTAGTGTCAGCCACCCAATACTGAAATCGCCATTAAACATAAAGCAAAACTGAAAATTTGGGAATGGCATCTGAGACCTATAAACCTCTCTCATTCTTTTAAGCCCTAATCAACGCATACCTGCACGCTCTGTAAGTATTGGGCCTAAAACAAAACTAAACCACAGAGATTGTTTAAAACTGTGACACAACTTCTTTTAACATATATAACCACAACCCAGTGGTAATGGAAACGCAATCAAAATCGATGAAGAGGTACCTTAGCAGCACAAAATCTCCATCGTCTATCTAATTCTGCGAGCTTTACTAAAATCTTCAGAACCAGTTCACATGCGAGGTCGTGGTTTGCCAAGTGTGTGAGGGTGCTTGTTGGGGTAAGGAATAGATGATGCCAACAGTTTTTGATTTTGTTTTGGAAAGAAAAGTTCGGGAATTAAAATAATGTTGGATTTTGTTTGGTAGCTTGTATATTTTTATTCAATTAATAGTGTGACATTCACTTTTTTATAAACTATATATTTGAATCTGAAATAATAAATACTTATACGAATATAAAATTAAATAATATAATAATATTAATGTACAGAACGTCCTATTTTATTTTATTCTAAAATTGATTTATTTTGAAAAGAAAAAAATAGAAGAGATTTATTCAAGAGGGAAAAAAAACATCTCAAATAAATTCAAACTTTTGGAAATAAGAGGGTCATTTAGGAAATTCTATTACTTTCTTGCAAGGAGTCGTTAGGGTTTGATAATGGGATTTGTAAGAATTGATTTGAGAAATTTGTTTCGATTGTTAGATTAGAAATTTTCGAATAAGGATTAGATTTACTATCCAATGTTCTGCAACAATTATTATATAATTTTGATACCAAAATTACTCAAAAACCCTTTAAACTTACACAAAAGGCAAAATTCCTTATTTCCCAATATACAGCTATAAAAATCACAATGTGGAACAAGCAAAGAGGGGAAGAAGAAGAAGAGGCTGACAACTGGCAATTTTTATCCCATTTTCTGGCCATTGTACAAGTGTGCTCTATATCAATCCAAACTCCAAAGCATTTGTGTCGTGCTAGAGGTCCAATTGCAATGTTTCGGTGCTAATTTCTGAAAATAGATTCTCTAGTCTTGCATCTTGGATTGATTTTCTCATTGGACGTGACGTGATACTTGTCAACATATGACTGCAAATTTCGTCCTTTCCTTTTTGGTATATGTTTAAATGGAGAAATTTGTGTCCCTTAATTGGAACTTGGGAGGGAGTTTTCTTGGTCATATTTTCCTGTTCTAATTTAATTTCTGAAATAAGTGGGGAGACTCCATCTACTTTTCAAAATTTTGTATTTTATCTTTAGCTCTTCCAGCATTTAAGAGTCAAAACTTAGGCAGGAAATGGAACATTGCATATCCTTATTTATTTTTCTCTATGAAATTATTGCCTTTTATTTAATATTTAAATGAATTTCTCATTCATTTTTGACAACTTTAAATATATTAAAATGTTAAATCTTAGTATTATTGTTCTAGTTAATATTAGTAAATGGATTGAGAAAAGAAATAATTAAATTATTTATTATTACACATTAAAAATAGTTAATTAAATTAGTGAGAGAGGTGAACTGCTGTCTCCCGTGTTTGGTGAAATAATAGTGCTGCTATATACCAAGCTTTACTATTCATGTTGCTTACTCATAGTGGCTACAATTATTTTCATCAAAAAATCAACTTCAAGCTGTGTTTTATTTAAAAAGACAGATTATGTTGGGAAAAATAATTAAAACCCACCGCTCCGCACACACAAATTATCCATGACCATGGATCATGTAAGTCATGAGACATAGTAGCTCCGGACAACTTGTCTACAAGTGCCTTCTCCTCCGCATCTGTCCACTTCGTGAAGTGTCACGAAAGAGTTAGCAATACATTGGTTACTTGTCTTCACAATTCCAAAAAACACAAAAGCTTAGTAAATCCCAAATATATAGATGTATATCAGACAACACACACAGAGATACTGCATGTAGCAGTAGTGCCTATTTTCCACAATGATAAGTTCAATGACTCATTATCAAGTAGTTGATTGATTACTCAAACGAACATCTTAACAAGTGAAAATCCTTCAATCACTAAAATTTAAAAATAAAAATAAAAATGAATTAAGCGTGCAGAAAGTGAATTTGTTTTTGAAGATTATGATTAATAAGTAAAAACTTAAACAATAGTAATTCATAGTATTCAAATGACACCTACTTTATCTTACCATAACTTGTATACTATTACAAAGTTATTATACCTATTATACTAATAATTGTAGAAGAAACTATCGCCAAACTAAGATTATCAATAAATCTTGTAATTTCATGTAAAAGACCTTTTTACATATGAAATTTTTAAAAAATTTAAATGCGTATTCATTTGATTTCCTTTCACTCATTTTCCTTTTCTTTTCTTGCAACATAAAAGAAAATATATGGGATTTTATATGTAAAAAAAAAAAAATTAATTTAAAATAGTGTACAAAGAGCATTAACAAAAATGTGCTCTATACAGTATTACCATTTTAATAAATAATTCTATTAGTCCTTTCTCTCTCATTATATAAAGTTATTGAATGCTTTATAATTTTAAAAAAATTGTACTCCCGTAAACCTAATTTTTCCTAAATATTATTGTAGTAGCGATAAGTTGCAAAAGTTGTGTTTCATATATAAGTTTAGATGAAAATGGAATTTGAATTATGATTCCCAGCTGCTTTAAGAGTAATGCTTATCACACGCGTATGGATCGGTTGATGCGCATATCGTCGACCCGGGCCGCGTACATAGTAGTTAGATGGACAAATATATCTGGAGGCATCTCTTTCCTTTCGACTTTTTATCTCAATACATACAGTTGACACGTTATAAGGACTTTCCTCTAATGGACCAAATTTTTTACTTTGATTACCACGTGCTTCACCCAAGTTAATAAATAGTTAAATCATAAGATTCAATTTCCTTTACCCATTATGAAAATAAAACCAGCCCTCAAATATCTCGCAGAAATAGTTCTGCAAAATCAACATCCACCGAAAATTAATCTTCCATACTACGTACCTATTTATTTGGTAAACTAGTTTCGGTAGAAAGAAAGAAAAAAAATAGATAAAAGTAAGATTTTTCTTAATTAACATTGTTCATTCAGCAACGATTTGAAAGAGAGAGAATTATTCACGCAAAGAGTGCGGTGGCCAAAATTATTATAAACCATCTTGGAGTCAAAAGTTAGCTCTAACCCTTTTCACATATATTTGAAGGAGTACTAAGGAAGCTACATAGGTGTCGGTTAAGGGATTCAATGGCAAGTAGGAGTGATTTAAGTGGCCATATTGAAATTTAAAAACTATCAAATTAATTTTGGGTTCAATCCCATGAAAAATTAGGTATTTGTCTACTTTTATATATAATTAGTTAGTTGATTGTTGATAGTAATGCACTGTATCATTTAAATAAAAAGAAAAAAAGGAAATGATATTAAAATCATGTTTGGGTAGACCTTATATGTTTAAGCTGATTACTCCTAATAATCAACTTTGAATTGATGCCAAGGTTAGCGAGCTTTACGGAACTGATTGAAGGATTTTTTCTTTGTATTGCCAGAATAATGCTATTTAATCAACAAATTAGACAAGTATTACACAACTCTAATCAATTTCTATGATAGTTCACAAAATAAAAAAAAAAACAAAAGGTAAGAAAACAGGTATTTCACTGTGAGGAGTGCCCTGTTATTTGGTTCGGGAATTGGGATCGATTAACTTTGCAAGGAAATTTGCATGGGATTAAACTGGTGATATATAGAATGATGGATGTAATTTGATTTGGATGGTAGGGTTCCAAAAAAAGGTTAAGAGTTTTTTGTATGGCATGTTTGTCATGATATTTCTATCCCTAGTGGCAATAATTAATTATCAAGGTGTAGATATACCGGAGAAGATGAATGTTGCCAATGGCGGATCCAAGGGGGCGGGCGGGTGCAGCCCCTCAACTTTTCATATTTATAATTTTTTTTTGTAAATTTAAAAATTTATTTCCTATCGAATAGTTAAATTATTCCACTCACCCCTCTTCGAATTTTCATAATCGTTTTTCGAATATGTAAATTTAATAAATATAGAGATGTTTTAAAATTATTTTTAAATTTTATTTTTTTAAAAAATTTAGGTAATGAAATTTATTATTGATATAAAGTTTTAAAAGTCATTTGTACTAACTTTCAAAATTTATTATGATTTCATGTCTAAAATATGAATATTTTAGTCAAAAATACTTCTTATTGTAATTTTTTTTATTATTTGATTCCAGTTTTGTTACTTATTATTTGAGGGTATACTAATTTTTATTTAGCAAAAACTCATAATTGTAGATTTTTTATATTATAAAAATTATTTGATTTGATTAATGGTTATTAAATAATACTCAAATTCTTATAAATTAGTTTTTATTTTGTATTGAATTGAATTAGAATTTATTAATATTTTCGTTTAAAATTAGTTTTTGTTCAAATACTTATACAATATAATATATATAAAATATTTATGTATAACTATAACATATTATATTTAGTTTTAGTTTTAGTTTTTAATAATTAATTAAGAAATTTTTTTTAATAAAAACATAATTTTATATATTAAAAAATAAAAATTTAACAATCAAATCCGGAATATACAAAAGCTTTTATTACCGAGTGTGAAAGTTGAAATTCGTATATATACAACCGAGTGGCTCCAGGTTACAGTAGAAGGAGATTGCGCATTTTTGGTTCAATGAGTAAGAGGATTCCAGCACGTCCAAGGATGGGAGACATATATATATACATATATATATATATATATATATAATTAGCACAAATTCTGGCACAAGTCTATTACTGTGAGAAATTAGAGTGTGTGTGTGTTGAAAATAGTCAAAAAATACTCGAGGGTTTTGAGCTGCCATTGAAATACCACCAATTTGGCACTATTCAATTTACAAAGACTAAGGCCCAAAACATTTTATAAATAAAAGACCTAATTGAGTTCTAATTTCACCAATTAAATTTTAACATAGAAATTGCTAGATATATGGTTGTGTTTATTTTTTAGTTATCATGAGTTTGAATTCAACTACAACTGGGTGTACTAATTTATAATTTATATAGTATAAGAACGTAATTGTGTTTATTTTTAGTTATCAATTATAATGAGTGCTTGAATTCAACCACCAGTGGGGTGCGTGTAGTAATTTGGAGCAATTTTGAGCGCGGCAGTAATGTGCAGAACCATTTTCTTGTGGGCCCAGAGCCGGTGTAAAGTCACGTGCAGCTGTATAGCGAAGGGAAAAGGCGCACAGTTCATTTGTCTGACAGCAACTAGACCAAAGTCGTAAAAGAGGTTCAACTTTTGCAGCCAACCGCTACGTACATTGAATAAATAATCAATCAACCCAGTCTCAGAAATTGGATCGACAACCTTAAGCTAGCTAGCTTTTTCCTTAAAGACTCTGCCAATTAAGCGTAGACGTATAAAAGTATCACTATTATATTAACAATTATGTACATCAGGTAACGAAACGGAAAAGTAAATATATTATAGTACACCACCAACATATTATTATTGTTATAATACCGGACTGGGGCTGCACACACACACACACACACACACACACACACATATATATATATATATATGTATATATGTTTTGCATAGATAGCTGCATAACAGCTAGAGATTGATAAAGAGTCAAACGGAGACAAAAGCAAAGAAAGAACCAAATAAATAAAACCAAAGTGGGAAAAGCTGGGAGCGATGATGCCGTTGAAAGCAAAATGTCAAACGCTACGTTGCGTTGTCTAGGTAACTGAGTTTTGGACAGCTTCTCCCAAACCATCCATCACATTCGCACATTTACACCACCACCTGCTTGTCACGTCCTCTCTTTACCTGCCAACACTCTCTCTTCATCATGCATCATTTCCACTGTACACACTCTGCATACCACTCCATTACTATTTCCTCTCTTCTCTCATTATTTTACCTCTTAATTTATTTTAAATTAATACATCAAAATACATATGGAGTATACACTTAGTATATAGTAACTCAAAAAATTAAAAATTAAAATTAAAAAAAAAAAGAAAAGAAAAGAAAAGAATTTCGCATTTTTACCCCATAAATTAATTAAAATAATTAAATGAGGAAAAATGTGTATCTGTGGGAGTGGGACCAAATAGTTCTGCTAAATGGAATTGTGTGAATAAAACCACCCAATTTTTGATATTAACATGCAGGGGTACAATACAAGTGGTTTCGAGTGGCCCGGAAAGCCCTTGCAGGGAAGTGACAGGGTGTGTGTACTGGAAGATTGCCAACTTACCGTGCATGCGGGAAAATTTCCTTTTTCCCTTTTTTCTCTTTTCCATCCCCAAGATTTTAACTCATTTTTAAAATTATTATTGTAATTTTATGTTGTATCAATATTGTACCTCCAATCACATTCTAATTAAAATTTCGCTTAAGAGAGAGAATTTTTGTTAAAAATTCTAAAACACCCTTGAGTTGAGTGATAATGCTTTACCAAAAATCTAACTTTATCTCTATTAATTGTACTTATTGCAATTTAATTTTTATGACCATTCAGAACTAGCCCATATTAATAGAAAGCACACATTAAATACATATATATATATATTTATATATACCTCAACTTCCTGTTAAATAATATTCTTTTTACTTTTAAATTTAAGACATTGAATCCTTCCAAAAAATAATAATAATTCATATTTCGTGAACTACCAAAAAAAAATTCAATCGAACTTCTATAATAAAATTACAAAATGTATAACCATGAGATCCATGCATACTTGTGCGCATTTGTAGATAGGTTCGTTAAAATTCTTCCAACACATATTTTATATGTATTGCAATATTGACTCTAATAATATGTATATTTGTTATTTATATAAACAAGTCATGATTTATTCAGATAGTACAATTGAAATTTAAACAATAATATTTTTAAGTTTAAAAGTCAATGTTACCTATACTGGTAATTTCGTAACGGCAGTTACGTCTTTTTTGTTACAGTGAAAAAATAGTATTGGACAAAAAAAGAAAGACTAACCCCCTTTGAGGTTAACAGTTCTAATTAGGATGCGTATGACGAAAATTACTATACTACAAGATAGGTGTCTAATTGACATTCATCACTAAGTAACTACTAACTATATATTGTAACATTGTTCGAGAAAAAGTAGCTAGGCGTAAAAATACATACTAAAAATGTACTAAGTTTCATATATGGAGATACTAGTATACTGAAATGAATAAGTAGGAAAGAAAAATCAAAACTAGATAAATTGAAAAGGAAGAAATTATTTTAGTATGGGTAAATAATAAGAATTTTTTTTATAATTGCAAATTTTAAATTATTTCTTCCATAACTAATAAGAGTGAAAATATTAAAATACGCTTAATCATGTCTGAAATCCTAATCGGAATTTGATCACATGTCAACATTGATAAGCCATGACAATTGTACATCAAACACATAATTATTGTCACCTGAATTACCAATTTATCTATTTATAAGTGACATGTACATGATGATGTTAATGCTGCTAGATCATCGGTAATTATACACGCTCATTGGACATGCTGTTGACAGATTATTCTTCTGACGATACCAAAGGGATTATAATTATCGTTTTCATTATATTACTAATAAGAATGTGTTGCATGAATGTTTTTGTCAGTCTTCTTAATATCGTTTTTATCTTTCTTCTTTTTCTTGTTCTACGGTGGAGAAGAGCTTAGGTTTTGTTTTATTATGCTTTTTGGATGACAAATCCAAATTCAAATAGTACAAAAATAAATTTGCAATTATTTTCACATTCTTTATGCAAATTATCTAAATATCTTGATAATATAAAGTATTTATTTATAATTATCTACCCCTACCTACTATGCATTATTTCTCTCACTCTTTTTAAATCTAAAGTATAATGAACTACTACAATACAATTCGATTGGTAGAAAAAAGAGAGTGGAGAAGCCAGGGCAACGTAATATTAAGCATTAGGGTGATAATTTGTGGAGTGTCATGGGTCCAATTCATCTATAAAAAATCGATTATTAAGAGAATCAATTAGTAAGAGGAAAAGAACTACTCCTATATAAATTGATCAACCCACACTGTCCTCTCTATTAGTCTAACAAGAACAACCATCTAAAAAACTTAAAAAGTTTTTCTGTTTGGGATCATTGGTTTTATTACGCTGCATTCCTTACTTTTATATGTATAGGGTATCCCTATACATGGACTGAGAGCCATTGTTAAACTCAAGTACGAAACCTATGCAATTTCTATATACAACATCAGGCACAGAACTAATCGCCTCATTGTACGAGTTATTACTTTCCTAAATAACCTTTCCTTGACCTCCGGTTTCTCCTAGTTCAAACTAGACTATGGGATATATGATCTTGGAAGAATAGATTAATAATTTTCCTTCAATGTGAATTTTCAGTTATATATGTATAAATGTGGTTTTATGCCAAACTTTACTTTTCTTGACTGATTTTACTAGTATCAACTAACGTAATGTGTAAAATAACTTACCATATAAACCAAGAAGAAGAGTCAAATATTAAATGGATAAAAGGACAAATGATCTCATATAAAATGAAAAAAAAAAAAAAGGTTAATTACCCTCTTTTGTATTTTTCTTTAAAAAAAATTAGAACTATTTGGTCGTTGTTTTGAAAACAAAATAAGTAAATATTTATTTTTTAATTTCACAACAAATTATTTACTTTTTACCATTTCACATGGAGCAAAATACCATCCAATATTACCATATCTTCTATTATTATAACAATGGGAAGGGCATCCAGTATGTTTCTTGGAAATCGATTTGACTGAATATTTACAGGAAATGATGGCAAAGCAATTTTGCCAATGGCAGAGTATATACTTTTTATAGTTTAAAATGTTGGAAATTATTATTTGTCAGCTACAAAAGTAAAATAAGAATACGGCATAATAATATTTTATTATTATTAATAGTGAAGACATGATCCGAAAAGTATCACATTTGTTTAAAATTAAAATATAATTATTGATCGTGTTTTTACTATTTACAATAATAAAAAATATTATAATACTTATGTGTAAAGAAAAAATGTTATAATAAAAATGCGCGAGTACTTGATAAATAGCATTTCATAAAAAAACTTAATTGAAAAATGACATCAAAAAATAAAGTACAATAATAAATGTATATTGAGGAGATAAAATGTTTAAAATTTATTTTTAAAAATAAAATATTTAAATATTTAAGTTTGAATGGGTAAAATTTTACTTTTAAAAAGTAATATGGTGTAATAATCAAATTTGAGAAGTGAGGTGTCGTTTATTTTTAATTTTTCTGTTATAATTAAAAATTGGGAAGAGAAGCAACTAGTATAATTATATTATTGGGGTATTCTTTTTGTTGTGCTTCGAATTAAATCATTATTATTATCTTAAAAATGAGCTCATTATCAAAATCCCACAAAAATACCAAGCCACAAAAATAATTGACTTAAATATACCAATAGCAAATGAAATGAGCTCATTAAAAATAATGAACCAACAACTAACCGGCCACATTTATGGCAGTGGTAGATACATAAATATAACTCCTTGTAATTTGTGTATTTGTACTGCGAGCAGTAGTAATATAATCTGTTTTTATAAAATAGAAAAGTAGGAAAGGAAAATCGGCGAGCTCGATGTCGCAGGCATTCGAGGGTTATCGTAAATGGTAAAAGCAAAGTTGGAAGTTTCCCACACAAAGTCAAAAGCTCGAAGACAGACACAGTGCTAAAGGATTCAAATCATCAAACCATCCGTCATTTCATCCAAACCTTCCACGACGACGACGACCACCACCACAACCATCTTCCCTCACCAAGGTCTAGGTAAACTGCTGGTAAATGCTACTATAGTATTTAATCAAACCTGGAACAGAAAGATACATCCAAAAGGCAAGCCCGTAGGTGAAGAGTGATATTTATATGAATATACACACACACACACACACACTTGTGCACTCTCATATAATACGAGCCCTAGAAGGTTGTGCTGAGTTTAGGAGTGTTGTGTTTGTATGTTGTGTGTGTGTGTGTCTGTGCAATAGAGAGAGAGAGAGAGAGAGAGAGAGAGAGAGAGAGAGAGAGCGCGATGTGGGGGGAGTGGGGGAGAGTTAGACCACAGAATCCCAATGCTCGTGTCTGAACCTTTGCGCCTCTATCCTCTTGGATCCTCTTAACATAGATCGTCCATCAATTAACAATAAGCCTCGCATTTATTTTCATAGATAAGATAAAATAAATCAAGAACAGCAAACATCAAGGATTGAGAGTAACGGCTTGCATATGGCTGCAAAAGCTTTTGCTTTGGTGGGTGAGGGTGATAACTATGCAAATGGTGGCAGCTGCAGCGGTGAAAGTCCAGTACTGAGTGATCATCTTCATCCTAACCCCTCCAACAACGTTACCATAATTAATTCATTGCATTCACCTCAAGGCCAAGTCAGCAAGATGGTCAGAAAGAGGGCGGCGTCGGAGATGGAACTCCACACTGCCGGCAACGGCTGCAGATTCCCTCGCCGAACAGCCACGGGAAACGGTGATTATGGGGCTTGCTCAGTGGTTAATACCCTCCTAATCCAACACCACAACATTCAACCCAAGTTCCCAACTACTCCACTATGCCGATGATGCTGCCATCGTCCACCAATTTCAATATAATAATGACGTCAGGCAAGTCCGGATCTGGGTCCGACACTGCCCCTGCCTTTTCTAATTCTTATACCACCACCGCCGCCGCCGCCTTAACTAATTACGTGGACTCCACTTCCTCCTCCTTATCGTCTCAATCTCATCAAACCTCCTCTACTGCCCCTTCCGTATGTGTTTTCTCCGGCTTGCCCTTGTTCCCTCCAGATAGAAACCGAGGCGCAACGGGCTTGCAGCTCTCTCCTGCTACCGGCTGCTCTAGTTTAGGCATGGAGGACACCACAGCATGGATCGACGGCATCATAAAAGATCTCATCCACACCTCCAACCACGTCTCCATTCCCCAACTCATCCTCAACGTGAGGGAGATTATCCACCCTTGCAACCCCAATCTTGCCACCCTTCTGGAATATAGGCTTCGCTCTCTCACTGCATCTACTGACGACAGGAGGAGAAAGGAAGCGCTGCCATCACCGCCGTGTTTTCACAGCACTTCCGGTCTCCGATTACATCTGCAGGCCGACAACAACAGCTTATTGCTCTCTCAGGGCCTTAGTGCCGAGTCCCTGAATGACTGGTCGTCCCCCACTGCTGGAAACACCCACTATCTTCAAAACAATAATCCTAGTACATTAAGCCCTACGACGACAGCCGCCGCTCTTTCTTTTGCCGCGCCTTTAACAGTGTTTTCCAATTCTGACCAGGCTGTGAGCCATGTTTCTCAGGCGGAAGCCACCCAGCCCCAAGAGCAGCAGCAGAAGAGCCCATCAGCGGACCCAACCACAACAGCGACGAGAACGTCTCCATCAACCGCCCCCGCCCTGGAAACGATTAGGGAGAGGAAACAGGAAATGCGACAGCAGCAAAAGGACGAAGAAGGCCTACACCTCTTAACTTTACTCTTACAATGTGCGGAGGCAGTATCAGCTGACAATTTGGAAGAGGCTAACAGGATGCTTCTGGAAATCTCCCAACTCGCGACGCCGTTTGGGACGTCTGCCCAGCGTGTTGCCGCGTACTTCTCAGAGGCAATGTCTGCTAGAATAGTGAGCTCCTGTTTGGGAATATACGCAGCCCTGCCCACTGTATCGCACAGCCCGAAGATGGCGTCCGCCTTTCAAGTCTTCAACGGGATCAGCCCCTTTGTCAAATTTTCGCATTTCACAGCTAACCAGGCCATTCAAGAAGCATTTGAGAGGGAAGATAGGGTGCACATAATAGACCTCGACATAATGCAAGGCCTACAGTGGCCGGGTCTCTTTCACATACTGGCATCTCGGCCCGGTGGGCCTCCGTTTGTTCGCCTTACCGGTTTGGGCAATTCCACTGAGGCCCTAGAAGCCACTGGCAAGCGCCTGTCAGATTTTGCTGATAAATTGGGATTGCCATTCGAGTTTTCCCCTGTTGCTGACAAAGTTGGCAACTTAAACCCAGAAAGGTTGAAAGTGAGCAAGAGGGAGGCTGTTGCTGTTCACTGGTTGCAGCATTCTCTCTACGATGTCACTGGTTCGGACACCAATACGCTCTGGCTCTTGCAAAGGTAATTTACCTTTGCCCACCAATTCTTCAATATTTCTTTGTCTATCAAGAAATATTCTTGCTTCTTATGATAAGTTACTGATTGCTTATATTCGCTGAACGGATTCACTTCTCTCCTCTGCACATGCATTTAATGATGATGATGTGGTGAGCATAAAGACTAGCCTCACTCTTCATAATGTGTGAGGGAAATAAAGACTGCCCCTCTCCCCCTGGTCTTGGATTTGTTGAACCGCAGAGCTTAGAAAAAATACCTGGTTTTTGTTTCTTTTTTTCTTTTTCTTTTTTAAAGCTGGATTGGACTATGAAGGCTACTAACTATGCAATTATTGGTATTCAAAATGTTAAAAAACAATGGTAATCGAAAAGTAAAAATAGATAAATGAGCAGTCCCGCATGTTAAGTTTTGGTAATTTCGGTAGTTTGATTAATTAATTAAAAAGTTTTGACATATAAATTTGAAAATTCTTAACCAAATTCTTTTTTCAGATTATCTCCTAAAGTGGTGACCGTTGTAGAGCAAGACTTGAGCCACGCAGGTTCTTTCTTGGGAAGATTCGTGGAAGCGATTCACTATTACTCGGCCTTGTTTGATTCGCTGGGAGCTTGCTATGGGGAAGAAAGTGAGGAAAGACATGTTGTGGAGCAGCAGTTATTGTCAAGGGAGATAAGGAATGTGTTGGGTGTTGGGGGTCCATCGAGAAGTGGTGAGGTGAAGTTCAACAACTGGAGGGAGAAGCTTCAGCAGTCTGGCTTCAAGGGTGTATCTTTGGCAGGGAACGCTGCAGCCCAAGCAACCCTGCTGCTCGGAATGTTCCCATCTGATGGTTACACCTTGGTGGAGGATAATGGCGCCCTCAAGCTTGGCTGGAAGGATCTCTGCTTGCTCACTGCTTCAGCATGGAGGCCTTCCTTGCCCACTTCTACTGCCTCCCGTCACTTTCCACCCTCCATCGAATAGCTGCACTTTGCATCTACTTTCACTTCATGTTGAAATGTCATAATTTCTCTCCAAACGCTTAGATATCTGAATGCCTCTATCTGAAACACGACATTTTGTAGTTTTTTGGTCTAAGAAAACTACTCTTGTTACCTATCTAGCTTTGATGTCCCTATATCAAACTTTTGGATTTAATACTAAATTTTCTTGCAATGGAATTCGTCATTATATATGTTTTATATAGAGAGGAAAAAACAAGGGTCATCCCGTGACCAAAGAGAATCTCTGAAACATTGATAGAATTTCATTTAGAGACACTTTCATTTGCATTGATGTTTGGTTTTTGATTCCCACCGTGAATTGGCTGTTATACTCGTTCTTCCAAAGAAGAATGATGGGGAAGTTCTTTGAGACATTTAGGTGTAAATAATTATTTATTTTCCTTAATTGATAAATATAAAGACATAATTAGTTAAATTAACTTGAGCTAGACATGTGGTTAAGGGAATAGAATATATATACTTAGATGAATTGTCTTCTGATGCGTCGACCATCTAGATGTGTATTGAATGCAATTCGAGAGGTACTATATTTGAGAGGTAGATGGTTTTTGTTATTTGCATCATATGCTTAACCCCATCGAGAATTTTTTAAAGAAACTTGGAACTTTTGTATGACGTCAACTTACTCCAGATCCTATTTGTCGATGAAACGCTGAGTGCCTCTTCATTTTCATTTTTATATTTTAGAATTTGAAAATTTTAACTAAATTTTAGTATAAAAATAAATATATATTTAAATTAATTTTATTTTTATATTAATTATATAAATTTTAAAATGAACATATATTCATTTTATGATATTTTTTGCATGAGAAAAAAGTAAAATACTATTAAATTTAAAAATGAATTTCATACGTGCATAAAAAATTATAAAATATTTTATATTTAAAAATAAATTTTATAAATAAAAAATAAGCTGTATTTATGTAAAAACAGATATATTTTTAGAATTTTAAATACTAAAAATTGAAAAAATTAAAAAGATTCTCTCAAACAGCCCCTAAGCCTTCCCAAATATTTGCCGCACAGCAAGCCCCAAAATATAACTTAAACACAGTGGAGGAGATTCAGGGAATAAAGAGAATGAGTTGCATTTCTTCTCCAAAGAGTCGAAGATTTTAATGTAGACGTCAATGGAGAATCTTTTTGATATATACAACTCCAAGCCCCAAAATAACCCAAAGGGAGTTCAATATCTGATACAACATAAACGAAAGAGAAAAGAAAATGCACTGAATGGGGCAAATTACAGCTTTGTAGATCACTGAGATCTTCCTGTAAAACTGAAAAACAAAAACCTGATTCCCCGAGCTTCCACAACCAGAGACAAATGACACAAGCAAGTACAACTTCGTGCAGAAAGGCATTGATGGGACAGAATTAGCATTCATAATCTATAGATCAGGAGCAGGTGACTCCACAACTGGAGGAATACAGTCCACCTTGTATTGCAGGACCTGTTCCAAACCAAAGCCACAATCAGGATAACAAAGTTCTAGCTGCAAGCAATCACCCACTTCAGGTTCACAAAGAAGGGTAAAAAACTCACAATATCTGGTTCAGAAGGGGGGAAGGGAAGTAAGGCCAACAAGTTTTTCTGAACACCGATAGCAAAGATAGCCTAAGAGATGCTTTTACATTCACAATATTAATCAATGTTAAAGTAATTGGCTGAAGAAAATTCCAATTTCTGGATGATGTTTTGACCTAGTGAAGTTTGAAGGTTTGAATGTTTTAAATGCAAGGATCTGTTCTAATCAACAAAAACTGGTAAATATTGGGCAAGTTGATGCGGAATTGGTGGAATTGTTACAATATTTATGAAGAGCTGGGGAAAAAAATGATGAAAGAGAAGAAATTCTCCAGACTGATATCAAGAAATGGAGCAAAGAGGGATGGTTAGTATGGAAGTAGGACAGAAATTATGATTAAAATCCAGAAACTGGATAAAAGGGATTTTTGAGAAGAAATGAGCAAAAAGGAGAACTGTTTCATCTTACAAGCTCAGAGAAGATAAAATGGAGATAGATCAGAAAATTCTGGCTCAGGGAAAGTGATGTTCTTCCATATAGTTGCTAACGCTCGTAATGAAGAACAACACAAGCTCTTTAATTATTGATTCCAGGAATTTGACCAAAAAGGAAGAAATTAAAGGATTTGATATTTCTACTGTAAATTGTTCACAGAAACTGAGTCAGAAGTCCAGGGCTGAATGTTTGCATCTTGATATTTTGTGGCATGAAGTGGTGAATGGGTCAGACAGGCTCTTCTTTGCAGAGAAGGCGAGTGAAGCCATAAAGCGTGTAATGGGGACAAAGCCCCTAGTCCAGATGGATTCACTATAATGTTCTGAGAGAAATGTTGGCAGGTAGTCAAAAGAGATTTGGAATAGGCATTTCATCATTTTAGGAAAAGGAAAATTCAATAAAAGTTCCAACGCTACTTTTACATTATCGATACATAAGAAAAGTGGAGCAACAGATACTCACAACTACATCCCAATTCATTGTTGCAAGTGGTATAATATTCTATCAAAGGTTTTGCTCTTAGATTGATAAAGGTTTTTGATCAAGGTGTCCAAATATGAAAATGCATTAGAGGGAGAGAGAAATATATTATGAAATATTGTTAGCAACTGTGCATCAGAATCCAAGAGCAAGAAAGGGCCGATACGAGATTTCAGTAAATTTGATATTGAGAAAGTTTATGATCATCTGAACTGGGAATTTTTATGGTACGCAGTGAGGAGATTGGGAATTGAACTTAGATGGATTAACTGTATCAGATTTTGTACTTCCCGTGTCAAATCTCCAGTGTAATCTCCACTGAGTTTTTAGCAGCTCAAGAGGATTGAGGGAAGGAGATCTTCTATCCCCACTACTTTTCATCCTAGCCATCAAATGCTTGAGCTTAACGATCAATAAAGCTGAAGCTATGAGGGGTCCCAAGGACTTTTTTGAGATGAGGAAAGAATAAATATCAGCCATAAATTATTACAGATGACAGATATTTGTTTTGTAATTGGGATTAACTGCAAAGACGAGATGTTAAAATATTTTTGATGATCTCACAAATGACCTCTGGTCTGACTTTCACCGTCAAGAGAACCAACTTATTCCAGTTTGAAACTTTTAAAAGTGTTGGCTACCACTTTGGATGTGGCATTTTCACCAGATCTATGACTCATTGAGTTTTTCACAATGTTGGAGCGAACATGGAACATTGAAAAAGGAGTTTTCTAATAACTTCAGAATTGCAGCTAACAAAAAAACAAAAATGCTGAGGTAATGGATAAAACAAGGTCAGAAACTGACTTTAGAGTCCTTCTAGAAGAAACCTAGAACTTTTAAAGAGCCTGTACAACACAAAAGTTGGAAGGAGTCAAGATGATATCATGGTACGGACAAAATTCAGAAAAGGTATGTTTTGTGTTAAGTCCTTGTAACAAGCTATTTACATAGAATTCATGGAAGCAAATGTGGATGACTAAGGTGCCTAAAAAAGTACTTTTGTTTTTGCACAGAAATCTGCACATAAGAGATAACCTGAGGAAAAAGAAGAACTTATATGCCAATTGTTGCATGTTGTGTAGAACATCCAAGGAGAGCAGAAGACAACATAGCTTCATTTTGTTTTTGGATCTCATGGAAGTATAGGAATGGCCGAGTTTCTGAAGGAAAGGTATCTTTAGCATCATCTCTTTTCTTGGATTGAGGAACACTTTCCTTACTGTTTATTTTCTCTTGCTCATTTCTTGGACGATGCACACACATGTATAGATATATGAAACTTTAGCTGTTAAAGGGAAGCACCATGTAATAAAATAATTACCTTTCACACAACACAAATATAAGTACATGTAAGAAAGTATGCTTCCATCTGTTGTCCCTAGTTGAGGATGCAACATAAGCATACAATAAGATCTTATTGATTGATTTTCTTCAACATCAAAATTTCAGCCTTTTTCGTTAGAATACTTTTGCTTGCAACTGTAATTTGTATATGCCCTAGAAGGCATTTCCAGTTGCACAGAGATACCACAATGCACATGGAAAGTATGATTTCAATCAAGCTATCATTTCTTGACTGAAAACAATTCGACAACACGAGAGAGTAATAATCAGTAAATCGTATTCAGCAAGTAATACTAACAATAAGATATGGTGGAACCTGGAAAATATGTTTTGATATACTTTTATTTACCTACCTTTCTAAAAAATGATGAATATGAATTATCCCAGATGAGCTTGTAGTTTCCGGATACACATGTACAGAAGTTACCCTGACAAATGAAGTTAAAGATTTGAAAATTGCACATACCAGTATTACAGAGAATCAAAGAAAAGCCATACTCACTTGATCAGCTTCATAACGCCGATAAGGCAAGATCAGCTAGAGTTAAGCATCAGCAAGGGCCAAAGATAAACCAAAAGTCAAAACCAATGGAAGTTAGAATCAAGGGAGAAAGGAGGGGGAGAGACTGAGAGAAGAGATCAAGTGAGGGATAGAGTAGAATGAAAAGTAAAAGAGTTGGCAAATAATAAAAAACGGGGATGCACTAACAGCTTCAAGAACTTACAGTTTTTTTCCCAGAAAGATCTGTGCACTCTACACTGAATCCAATGTCCTGCTAGAACATTATTCAGTAGGAAAGAGCAACATTATGGATATTGCAAATGGCAAAACCAAAACGAGGCCTCACTCTGCCTCAACTATGATGATCTACTTGACTGTACTACTGTATAAAGCATGTTTTCATGCATGAATGTGTGTACACATACAATCAAATATTATGCACCATATGCCAAACAGGACGAGTAATGCATGGCCTATTGGATGATTCTAAAACAGTAAGATGAAGTAAAAAGACGAGAGACCAGTCAGGTATGTGGCAGTGTGCGCACACAAGTCATAAACAAGTCTCACAGACAGAATTTTTCACTCATCAAACTCCAATAGGATTGCAATGATAAATTGGATCACAAGAGGCACAGAACATACAAACAAGAACGGCACCTTTGGCATTATTCAGAGAGAGGATTGAAGTTAATTACATGAAGCTCAGATGATTTAAGCTCTTTTTCATGTTGGAAGCTAATTGTCTAAAATTTTTCATGCTTTTAGAATCAACTGTATTTTGTCTTTATATGATGGCTAGATTTGGTATTTCCATAACTCAAGACGGTGTTCTTGATTTAGCTTCAACTATTCATGGTAGTTCACAACACCAAGAATAGCTCGCACATGCTATTCTTGGTCCAATTCAAGCCTCAAATATCACCCAAATTCAAAGTATACGACATAACAAAATCCAAACCAAAACTCATTCTTCCTCTGCCTGTTGTTGGAAGTATCCATTAGAAAATTGTCTTAGATCATGTGATGCAGGAAGCACCAGGAAGGCCTACTAAGCTCTTCACAGGCACACGATATCACAGCTTTCTCTTTTGGTGTGGTTATATAATTAAAATTTCATAAAAAGTAACTTTGCTTTTTATTATATCAATATTTATTGCTTAATTTGGTTTCTTTTTTTTATATTTCAACTAGCACCTTTTAGATCGTTTTTCCTGATTCATCAAGAACCAATTCATTTTTTCGTCGTTTGAGCATACAAAAAGTTCTTTAATAACTCACTAGACATTCGTACAAGGCATTAGTTCCTTTGAGCATGTAAGACAATTTGAGCTTTCCTGGTCATCCTAGACCCTAAAAGCCTATTTCTTCCCTTCATCCATTGTCTGTACAACAGCTTCATATTCCCACTGTAGCACAGGGAGCAAGACATAAGTTGGGGTTGAGGTTCATTAGCCAACTAATTAACACCCCTTAAAGGCAATCAGCAAAAGTGGTCCAAATTAGTCCAAAAAGAAAAAACTCACATTAGTAGGCAAAATTGCAAGGGTTGAGAAGCAGCAAATACTAATAATGCAGGCACCCAAGAGATTGGATCACCATTCACTCTTCCCTACCTGAGTGGTTCAGCAACTTCTTAGCAGAATAGCTAAGGGAGAAATCGTAACATCTGGATTGATTTACGGTGGCTATTCAAGAAAATAGTGTTTAATGATTGAATGCCAACTCCAAGAGTGAGAGAAAGTATAACATCTGTGGTTGGATAAATAGTGTCCAAAGCTTGAATACCAACTCCTAGATATCCTTTCTCGCCTCCCCATAAATCCACATAAATCCCTGGAAGTTTGTCGAAACATTCACAAACTTTCAGAGACAACTGGCATGTTTTTTAGATAATCTGTCTATCACAGAGAATAGCAGGAAGATATACACTTGTTCACAGTATTTCATGTTTCAATCCTAAGAAAGTCAAAATACACAACTCCAGCCACCTTTTATCCTCATTTAATTAGGATAGTGAGTATCATTCTGCATGCAATATGTAGATGCTACAACTACACCCTTCTCATCAAAAGATTGATCAATAAAGTGACTTTAGCCCCAAACTACATGAATGTTTGCTTGAAAACTGGCAAATTGGCTGCATAAGTGCACTTACTAAAGTGCAATTCATAGTCCACATTCCCCGGGCAGCAGAATTAGAGCAGTCAAATTTTTGGACCTGCTAAGCTGCCAAAAAAGTTGAATTCCATTCTAGATGACTTATTTTTAAGCACAAAAACATTCCTTGCAACACTGTTAGTGAATATCTTTAAGGATTTGCATAATAGAAGAGGAACTTCTGCATCAACCTTGCAGCCAAAGCCCTATTGCCCAGTTATATGCAGACTGATATATCAAGATTGGGTGAAATTCAGCCACTCAGGTTAAGAAACTAGTACTTAAACTTAAAGAAAAATGAAGAAAACTCAAAGTATGTGCCACCCAAATTTCTTGATTCATATAAGTGTCTCTTTGTAAATACATCTTTGTACTAGTTACCAGTGTAAAGAATTAAACCAAATCTTGCAAGAATCATCTTCTTCTTTTGCAATATGTTTCGACTTTGAACTTGTGGCGCCCTATTAACTGAAGTAGTTGCAGCACAGTTTCATTGATTAGAGTTAACACACCAAGTACAGAAGACTATACAAGTTTGATAAGCATGTAATCGAGAAGAAATACATCTCCTATCCCTCTTGACAATATTGATGGCATTACAAAGAAATTGGCGAAAGTTCTAAGAAGAATACCAGATTCATTTTGCCCTGTACCACTGAGAAATCCCAAGCAATGTATGAATTTATTGATTCCACTATTAAAGACACCTAAAAGAACAATAAAATCCGTTAAAACAGTATGAGAAAATATAACCCCTACAGGAATTGGATAACACCTTAAATACCATTTCAGGCACAAAATAGACAGCTGAAGCACTAATTTATGAATGACCATAACTTACTTCACTTTGCACTTGGTTCTTTAGGGTATTAAAAATAATAAATAGATTGTTCAGAGAGCAGGATGCAGGTAAAGTTCCAAAATTGAACTATGAGAGCAAGAGAAAATACGAATCCCCAAGCTACTACGACTATCCACATAGTAGTATGTACTTTTGATAATATTGGATGCATTTGGCCAGTGACTCAGTGTGGCACAGATCTGACTCGTGTGCTAGGAAACAAACCTCATGAGTCTCCCCAGCTGGAACACTTATTTCCTTGTAGTCGTCATTTTTCCTGCGTTTTTTGCAAGTTAATGATCCAAGCACAAGAAAGGAAAAAGTAATTAGCTTCCATGCATATAGTCAGCATCCTGTTCACATGACACAAATTCAACAAATGATAAGTATAGTTCTGGACAGACCTGGCCACTAATGTACCTGCATCCTCTGCAGTAATGAAAAAGGGGAATTTGTGAAGACCTCCCTGTAAAACATATTCATATCAATGTATCCCGAATGAACAAGAACCAGCAAAAGAATTTTAATCTCAAATATAAAAACCCTTCTTGTAATGCCACATCTTTCCCCGTTACTTCGAAAAACAGTTTTCTGTAATTTTAATTCACCAAATGCATACAGGTGAAGTCTGAGCAAATAAGAGAGCTTCAGACTGAAATAAGAATAATACACCACCTGACACAAATAATTTAAGATACATAAGAAAGCAACATTAAGAATAATACACCACCAGACACAAATAATCTACGATACATAAGAAAGTAATATTAAAAAGAAGAAAGTTCATGCAACATATGGCGTGTGATATAAAATTTCCCTAGAAAAATACTATTTTGTGCTCTATGCTGGTTCTTCTCATTGCTACCTTGTCTGATCTTCCAAAAAGTTGCTATCATTTCATTTCCTTATGACTCTTGTCTGTCAACTATTCACCTCCAGCCTGTTGAATCTCTCCAGTTTAAGAAATCATTTTCTAAGAGATGAAACCTATGAAGGTTGTCTCCATCTACGAGATCCAAAGTCCCATAGAGAACTGATTGGTCATCAGATCATTGAAAAGGCTTTTCTTCCCTCATCAAATAACCACTTCCATTTTCAGACCATTCCAAACGCCAACAGGAAAAGGAATTATAAAAAAACTACATATAAACAACACATCTTGCATCTTAACAGTTGCTGATTTGCAAAGCTGGATGACATGTAAAAGTTTAACTCAACCACTGAAAACAATTACTATAACCAAGCAAAGAATGCATAAAATGGTTAATACTATCTCTCCCATTACGCCCATGTTTAGAATAGAGAAGATAAAAGAAGTTCCCAAACAGAATATCATCAGAAGAGAGAGAGTGGACGAGGGTACTATTCAATGAACTGCGACTAAAGCCCCTAGAATATATAATTTAGATCAGACACTAATGCTCCCAAGCCATATACCGAAGTCAGGGCTTGGAGCCAACCACAAAACAAAGGAAATGAAAAGAAAAGAAAGCATGAAATTCACACTTGGCAGGTTATTATGAACCTACATACACCACATGGAACTAATTAAATTCTTACTCCCAACTCTGAATAGGAATTAAATTTGGAAACTGGTATTTGGATTAAAGCAGTTTTTTTAGGGTACTAGCAAAACCAAGAGTGAGAAAGATACAGTACCCAATAAATTTGATAAATCTTTCAAACTCAGAAGTGTAGACATCAGCTGCTTCTTCCAAAATAGATATTTGGTGCTTCTGCCTGAGAATTTTAGAAGTGCCACGAAAATATTGGGCAAAAATGCATCAGGTCACAGAAGAGGTTACAATGTACCATTATAAGATTTTCAACACGTTATTATCTAAACAACTCAAAGTACAAGAATCTTAACAAGCCTCACAATTTTCTAGTTTCCAGACGCCCCCACAGCAGGGAGAGAAATAGTCGAATATTATGCACCATTCTTGTCAGACTATAAAGAGGTGGTCCATATCGTTGTCGCTGCTCCTCCATGGGCCTGGTGAAAAACTTGAGTTCAGAATAGAAATGACATGTAATGCTATTTGGTCCACTGATTTTCCAAAGTATTGGCTCAGTGATAATAGAACATCTCGTTTCTACAAGATATTATTAAATGTAAGTGTATACCCTTGATCATCATTTATTTGCCGAATAAAATCCATCAAAACCTGCAACACTTATACCATTGTGAGATAAAACTATCAAACAGAAAAGGAAAACTGTCAACTTCTTTACAAAGGCCAAATGCACATGTTAGGACCGTTGTGTGGAATTAGTGACACAAAAGGAAAGCCAGCTAAGTTCGGACTCATGGACAATTAATCATCACATTTCAGTAGCCATGAGACAGGAAAAAAGGACCACGTACAACAAAGAAACTACAGAGAACATGAAGAACTAGGACTTGACACCACCAAAAAGATAAACAACCCTGGCAGCGCAGCATCAAGAGAATTAAGACATACCTCTGGCACTCCAACCAAGTACTTCATCAGAGTCTTATAGACACCTGTAGCAGAACCAAGCTCAGCTAACTGCCTTCTTCTGCATAAAAAGGAATAATGAAATTCAAATCAGTCATTTTTTGGTTTCAGAGAACAGAAAGACGTTAGCGAAATCCTACCGTTCCATCTGTTGTTTCCATAGCAGAGCATATCTGTCACGTATGCTTCCACCAGAGCTAATTAAAGCATCAATTGCAGCCTGTTTGTTCTTCTCCGAACGCTCTCTCTGTTGCCTGATTATTGTACCCCGAAAATCTTGTGGCATATAGGTCATAACTGCAATATATACACAAAAAAACCTTCATTGACAGCTCATCTATGCCTAACATGAGATATTGATATAATAACATGGCATCCTAATTCTTAATGACTTTAAATCTGTTCCATAGAAAATACAAAAGACAATAAATTAAAAACAAAGCATCTGTAGAAAACAATCTATTTTCTGACTAAGCCAACTATAAGTATTACTTCATGAACTCCTATAGTAAAGTAGGAATTGCCCAACTTCTGTGATTTGAAATTTTCATTTTTAAGTAACAGATTGTAGCATGTAAAGTAAAATTCACATGTTCTCAGGCCAAACGTGAAATTGAAGGTCTCAAGCAAAACAAGGATAATGACTTTACTTATGAGAATCTAGAGAATGCTAGTCAATGGTTTCCACCTCAAGCAAAACAAGGATAATGACTTTAGTTATGAGAATCTGGTGAATGCTAGTCGATGGTTTCCACTTGTCACTGATATTGAGGCCTTGAATAGCATTTCCAAAGGCTTCTTAAAATACTTTGACCACAATTAACATTGCTTGATCAAACAAAGTAAGGAACTTCTATGGAAAGCCAATGCTTAATCAAATCCTTCCTAGACATGTAGCCTTCTTCCAGAAGGACTATTTGTGAAGTGTGCGATATATCTTTGTGCAATCAAGTACCTCCATCATATTTAACAATTGATTGCTATTCTCGAAGTAATTCACTAAGCTTGCTACATGGACCTCTACAATATATTGGTGAAGCTCCAAGAATGGGTAACCTGTGTTGAATACAAACTCGGAATTTCTGGCTTGGAAATGTTCCAAAGTCTTCAGTGTAGATTTGAACTTCTCTTGAAGCCGCCCAAGAACAGAAGCAAGTTCAGCATCTTCAACAGTTGACTGTTGCTGAAGCTGTTAGATGCAAAATTAGGGCAACATGAGTATTTGTTTTTTAAAGGAGTCCCTGTTGGACTCAATCTTATTGCTTCTAAATAGAAAATGAACAATTACTAAAAGTGCCTGGATGAATTTTGTATCTCACCTCCCTAGGCCAATGAGGGACTTCCAACAAGAAAAGGATCTCTTCAATCTGTTCTCGGTTCTTCCACATGTTCTCATCAACTTTATGAGGAGGTTGGCGCTCAGCATCTAGTACCAATAAGCTTTCTCCTGATACAACATTAAAGTGAAAATAAGTAGGGAAAATCCTCTTTCTTCTACGCTTTCTCCTGATTCAACATTAAAGTGAAAATAAGTAGGGAAAATCTTCTTCTTCTACATGATGAAGAGATTAGAGCTCCCTGGTAAAAATTAAAAAACCCCGATCAACAACAATTAAGAAGAAAAACTCTAATATGCATCAAAGCAAAAAAGGATGCCTTTGGTCCTCCAGATAATTCAAACTTCAGGAGTTATTTAAACACGGTGGACAAGTGATTAAACTTACCGGGAGGAAAAAGAAAGTTTAAATTGCAAATCATCTTAAGCAAAAAAGCGGGGATTCAAAAGGAAAATGACAAACGCATTGCAAGCCGCTATGTAAATTTAAGGAAGGAAAGCGATAAAATAAAAGAAAACCTTGGGTAGGCGGAGAGTCCTTAAGAAGATCCGTAGCCAT
>JAGSPU010001535.1:0-57402 GCA_019321725.1 Paulownia fortunei
GCCACCATTACTTTTCCAAACAACTCATATCTTGTACCATTTCGCTCTCTCTCCAATTCTCTGTAATTCTCCAAAATCTTACCCTTACCCGCAGGTAAGAAATCCATAGCCATGAAAGTTCCCGCGTCCAAAGCTCAAGGTTTTCTGCTCTGCCCCTATCATTTTTTATTTTTGATTTTTAATTTGAATTGTCTCTCCTTTTTTTTCCGTTTAATTTTTGCCATTTTAGTTTTCCTAGTTCATGGAATATTGTGATTGAGTATTGTTTATGTAATTGATTGATATATTACCTTGAATGGTGATGCAGAGGATATGTATAAAGAGGCAAAGAGCACCTATTTTGATTTGCCAGCCTTAGATGTTTCCATTGCATTTCCCCAAGCAACTCCAGCTTCCATCTTTCCCCTTGCGGTAAGATCCTTAAAGTTGCATCTATTTTATTGAAGAATATAGTATACATGCGTGGCTTTCAATTATGGGTCACCTCTACTGGAAATTGAACTTCTGTGTATTTGGTTTTTTTATGCTTTACATTGGGTTTTCACTGTGCTAATTCTGAACTCTTGAACTTGCAGTGTCAGACTATTATCAGTTTGATGATTGCTGACTCCTGAGGAGCAAGCTGTCAGAATGAAAGTACGAGAGTGCATGGAAAAAGAAGTAGCTCCAATAATGGCGAAGGTGTTTCTTATCTGTTATCAAATTTAACATCTTCAGCTTCATATCATATTATAATACTTTTGTTCGTTATTTAATTTTTTGCGAAATTCTTTCTTATATGATTTTTGTCACTGGAGCATTAAATTAGAAATCAACAAAATCGTAAGTTTTTTTTTCTTGTGCATGGATATTTAGATGTAGCTCCTGTTATGGTTTCATGTTTGGTTTAACCTACAAGGATGGGGTTGTAAATGTGCCTTTTCAGTATTGGGAGAAGGCAGAATTTCCATTTGAAGTGATTCCAAAGCTTGGCGCATTGCGTGTTGCTGGTGGCAATATCAAGGTACTTAATTTTAAAAGCTTTCTGTTTTTTACTGTTCCTAGCATGATGGTACGAAGTTGTGGGCGACGTGGTACTAACTGGATAGAATTCAGGGCTATGGTTGTCCCAATCTCTCCATTACTGCAAATGCCATTGCTACGGCAGAAGTTGCAAGAGTTGATGCCAGCTGCTCTACTTTCATTTTGGTGCATTCTTCTTTGGCAATGCTGACAATTGGTAAATCTTGCTAATTTTTGTTGATTTCTGGTCTTCATTTTCCCCATGTAGTTTTTGCTTTATTCTAGGTCGTTTACTGATTATTTGTTGGTCTGTCAAGGATAGCCCTGTGTGGATCTGAAGCACAAAAGCAGAAATACTTACCATCTCTTGCGGACCTAAAGACAGTAGCATGTTGGGTGAGAAGCCTTTTGATGATAATGCTGTTTCCTTGGCACATGTGTCTTTTTGTCCATATTTCAATAGCTAAAGTATGTGTTTGATTGGACCTAGGCTCTAACGGAACCTGATTATGGTAGTGATGCAAGTGCTTTGAGGACAACGGCAAGGAAGGTTTGGATTATAAACTTTACTATTTACCCCTCTCCCTTCTATGTATAGGTGTAAGGGTAGATGTACTTATTTTGGGATTTTATCATGGGGAAAGATTTTTTAAAGGAGATTTCAACAAAAAAATTGCCTTGTTCAAGTTCAGCGTGTGTATTTGTATGTCTTTTTGTATTAGGGTGTGTGGGTGTGCTTACTCATGTTGTCCTCCATTGTGGACTGATTTACTGACGTCAAATAATCAGGTTGAGGGTGGTTGGATACTTGATGGCCAAAAGCGCTGGATAGGAAACAGCACTTTTGCAGATGTTTTACTTATTTTTGCCAGAAACACTGGCACGAATCAGATAAATGGGTAAGTCTAAAAAATATCATCCCTTGCTTGTACTGTTCTGCATAATTGAGTCTTATCTAAGGAAGCACGTCTTAAAAGTTCCCATTGACAACTTATTTTATTTGAGATCTTCCAGTCTCCAATTAATCAGTAGGCAGCTTTTTTCTTTTAATCGTGTTGTGTTCATTCCTGGTTTGCTGGCATTCCCATAAGGGATGACAGTTAATTTCCGTGCTGCTGATGGTCCAAAATCTGCCAGATATGTTTAGTGTAATATCCTTTTTTATGAAAAAAACATATTTCATGTTTTGCACAGAAGTATGCTTGAAAGCTTTCTATGTCTATACTTCGCTAATAGCTGATCTGCATCTGCTACAGATTCATCCTAAAGAAGGACACTCCAGGTTTACAAGCTACTAAAATAGAAAACAAAATTGGCCTAAGAATTGTTCAAAATGGTGATATTCTATTGAAGAGTGTTTTTGTCCCTGATGAAGACAGGCTTCCTGGAGTTAACTCTTTTCAAGATACAAACAAGGTATGAAATCATGATACTCAACTATTGGTGCAATATTTTGGTAGGTTGCTTAATATTGCATGCTCCAGACAGATAGCATATCAAACCTCGTGGACATAATTAATCTCTTGAAGAAATTTACTGATATTTGCTGACTTTATTGTTTTAGTCTAGCTTCTTCTTACAACTCATACCAGATCCCTTGCCTGTGTTGAATTAATACTTTAATCTGTGTTATTTTACCTATCTGATTCAACTTTTCCTGGAGATAGGTGCTTGCTGTTTCGCGTGTCATGGTTGCCTGGCAGCCTATTGGCATATCGATGGGTGTTTATGATATGTGTCACAGGTATTTAATAACTTCTTTTAATTTTACAATGGTTTAATCACCAAACAGAAGTAAAAATAATAAAAAAGAAAATAAAAGATCACCTCGCAGAAGTTTTTCGTCATCCCTTATTGCCCATTTAGCTGTAGCAATTGATTTACAGGAGATGAGATTATTTATCTGATTGCATTACGAAGGTAGTGGTTGTATTTGGCCCTCAGCTTTATCACTAGGTCAATTTTAAGAAACAGTGACTCCCGTTAACTGCAGATGATGTTTAATTGTGTATGATTACTCTTCTCTTATATGTATTTCTAATGTTATGATCTCTCCATAAATAAAGATCCCTTCTTGGGGAACTTTCTGGTAGTGAGAGAACAAGTCATCTTTTGAGCAGTAAAGTTTTTGTCAAACTGGGAGCATCAAGAGGAGTGCTCCAAGATAAAACCTTACTTGAGATTGTGATTTTTCTTTGGTGGTTATACTTTATGTAATTTGGTATTGTAAGACATTTTTTTTTATGGTCATTGCAGTTTTTGCTTGTTTTACACTCTATTTTATTGGTTGCAAGTATATATATTTTAAATTTTCTGGCTAAAAACCATTACTTAAGCCTCAGCTGGCTACATAGGTGCATGAACAATTGAAGATAGAATTTTGCAAATTGCAACCTGGAATTCAGGAAATTGAACGTCACCCTTCCTTATTTAGGTCAAACAAATGAGAAGATGCAAAAGTTCATCGCCTCAGGATTGTTTCTAAATTGCTGCTCATGTGCAGCCTTGAAACACTTAGTATGGGAGTTTTCCTCCGTCGTGCAAGGCTTTCTAAGAATTACTTAATTGTGCATTGATTTTAAATGTGGAAGAATTTCAGTGGAACTCTCTTAGTAAAGTCCAACTCATCATCCTTATTCTGTACTACCTTTGGTCGTTAAATATGTGGTATTTTTATGCTCTACTCCATCAAGGGTCATCTCCAAAATTTGATTCAGAAAGACTCAAGAGTTCTCCTTATTAGTAATTATCCATGACTTACAATTTCTGGTCAACTTCTGTTTTTAAGTTTATTGTTAATCAATGCCAGTCTAATCCTGTTGCTAATCAGTGCATCAAGTGGCCTTCTTTAAGTATGCACAATTATCTCAATGAATTGTATTTCTACTTTTTCTCAGCATCAGCATAAAAAAATTGGAATTGTAATTCCTTTATACTTACTGTACAGCTATTTAATTCCTTTATATTGCCTTCTTGAGGCTCTAATATGAATTTGATTATCTAATACTGAAAGGTACCTGAAGGAGAGGAAGCAATTTGGTGCTCCATTGGCCGCTTTCCAAATCAACCAACAGAAACTAGTTCGCATGTTAGGAAATGTTCAAGCAATGCTTCTTGTTGGTTGGCGTCTATGCAAGCTGTATGAGAGTGGTAAAATGACTCCTGGTCATGCTAGCATGGGCAAGGTAAAATATTGCTATTGTTCTTATTTAATCTCGAAGGGTGGGGTATAGCTGATTTCGGTTAAACTGATGACTCTCTGTTCAATTCAGTCTTGGATTTCCTTGAAGGCGAGGGAGACTGTTTCTCTTGGGCGGGAATTACTTGGTGGCAACGGAATTTTAGCTGACTTTCTCGTTGCAAAGGTGAGTTAGCATGTATTCTATAGTATGATATTTGCGCAAAGTAGGGATATTTACAAATAAGTGGATCCTAGTACGTATTAGAGTTATGACCTTGACATTTCAAGTTGTGGCATGTGGCTGATGACTCTATCTCTTGCTTTGGGTGTTATTTTTTTCTCAGGCCTTCTGTGATTTGGAGCCCATATACACGTATGAAGGTACTTATGACATCAACACCCTGGTAACTGGCAGGGAGATAACTGGAATTGCTAGTTTTAAGCCAGCTGCATTGAGCAACAGGAGCCGTTTGTAGTTTTCCGGCCCTTATGCCCAAGATACTAAAATCACTCTTCAAGTTAGCTGGATCTGTTCCTATGTAAAATTCAAAAGAAATCAACATATCAAAGTCCCCGTAATAAAGTAAGAAATCAGCATAACAAAGTCCCAGACATAAAGTTTATTTATGTCAGAAAATTATTGTTGTTTGAGACCAGTTTCAGTTCTTCTGCACAATGCTCTTTGTCATGCACTCCAGTAGAATCAGTATCACATCTGCTAATCATAATGGATGGGATTCACGTTGTGAATAGTGGACTCTACATATTGTATACTGAAATTGTCTCATTTCTGGTCATTTTGTGGAGAAAATGCTAGTGCATTTGGGTGGTCAGACTTCATGCAGTTACAAGGGACAAAACTCGTCAGGAGTTCCAAGTCTATGACCAGCTTTGCATTGATGTGACAGAGAAATTAGTGGTGCAATATATGGAGCAATGCAGGAATTTTCCTTCCCCCCCCCCCCCCCCCCTATGGATGTTCTTTCCTTAGCATGCCCAAGCCCCAACTCCATGCAATCCTTACAAATTTTGAGCCTTCATGAGTTGAAACATTAAGCAGATGTTATCAGGAGCTCGTGGAACACGATTTCCAGAAGAGATTCATTAGAAGTTTCTGTGCCCTGAGGAGCTCATCAGTTGGATTTAAATGGTTTCTGAATCATGATGGTTCAAGCAACCATCAACGCCCAATCAAAAATGATTTTAACAATTTCTAATCTCCATAGCAAGAAAATTGAGTGCGAGGCCCAATGCCCTCCATTAAAACAACAAATTTAAGAAGAAATTATCTCCACTCACCAGCGCACGACATTATCACTCTCGGGAATTATCTTAGCCTGGTGTCTGAATGCCTTTTTTATATATTTTTTGACAGATACCTTTTATACCGTTGGAGTCAAAATACTTCAATTTAATTGAGAAAAAGGAGCTAATATCATCACAGCAAGTAGGTCAATTGACAAGAAATGAATATGTTAAGTTGAAAACAAACATATTTGATGAGAATTCAAATGCATAAACACAAAACCAAAGGAGTACTACCTCTTTTCATTCAGACGGTTATAATGTACTTATAAGCTCCTTCAAGCCCCTAACATCGGCATGTTTGGTATCTCTTTTCTGTTGCATGAAGATCTGTATTTTCATCCAGCCCAGAGGCCTCAATCAACATAAACTATTCTATAATTCAATGAAGAGAAGAAGCTGAGCTCTTTTACCAATCAGCACAAAAGAAATACTTACATTTGCCTAAGACAAGGAATAAATATAAAATAAATGCAATTAAAATCCTCTAGGACTACATAATATCAGTGAGATGGATTCAGAAAATTTTATAACAGAAACTCCATTGTTTGTTATCAATTAAAAGTTACTTCACTTCAATGTCATACAATTTCATGATATATCAGCATTGTGAATATGCATCCACCATGAGTGTACCAAGAATGTTCATAGCATAATAGAACATTTAAGAACCAAGAAAGGGGGAAAACCACAATTAGCAAGCATCATCTCTTCTTGAAGCCATATTTCTTCCGCTCATAGAACAGATCAGTTTTAGCACTACCCAAATTGACTATCTTTGGACACCCATCCCTGTCTTTTTCCAGCTGAGTGCACTCTTTGCAATAGTAGGCATCTGAGATTCCCACCCCTCCACAGATAACACACCGGCCTTGAAAAGATCCATAGTTGCATTCATCACATATCCGTACAAGGGTGCAAGGACGCACATAGGAATCACATATCACACATTTACCATCATCTTTCTCACATAGCCTGCCTATGGCTATTCCTGGTTGCTTGCGACACATAATTAAATCAGGATGATGTTTAGCCATGCTCCCTGCAACTCTTCCTAGAAATATTCACTGCATAATATTACCCATTGTAGAATTAATAGTTTATTACACAGGAAAAGTACAATTTGTTTCTATCAGAGGAAGCAGGAGCAGTAATTAAAATAACAGAGGAAGGAACCTAACTGCATGGCTTTGTACATTATTGTGGTAAAAGCATAACAACACTTGGGCAGTATGGTTAAACAAAACTCATCCTATCTGACATGAAAAGCCAAAATATGATATTTTCTCTATCTAGCTTGCATTTCAACATACTATAATTTCCTTAACACCTGTTTAATAACAACCAAGAAATTGACTTTGTATGTAACTAAAAATATGAGTCAAAATTCAAATATGGGGTTCCAGAAAAATAAAAGAACAATCCACAACAGATATTAGTGATGTATGAAAAGTCAGATATTATTGAACATTTTGCCAGCCTAAATTCAATATAATAATTAAAATACATGAAGCATCCCCCAACATTGAAAGTGGTCTATAAGCTACTCTTTACACCTTATTCCAACTGGAAAACTTGTAAGTGAGATCCCAAGAGAAAGCAAATCAACCTCATTAATTATACATATCTTGTTCAATACATCTTTCCCTTTAGATACACCGCTGTAATCTGTGAGTTGTGACCCAAAATGAATATAAAGGTCAACTGAGACATCAAAATCAGCACTCATGCAGGGCAATACTAATCGATCCATTCAAGTTACAAAATTGAGACCTTCAATAGGAATGGTTGAAAAGAAGCAATCAAATTTTGAGTAAAAGTTTCTATTCATCTCAAGGAGAATTGTTACATGCAAAGACTGCATATGACTCGATGTAGCCAAGTTCAGTTATTGCTTATTATTACTGTGGGAATTAACTGTCCTAAGATTCAGGAAATGCTAAAATTTGATTAGTTTGTTGCACTAAAATTGAGAAATTTCATGCTAGCCACTTGGGTTGCAAATGCCCTAAAGTAAATGTTGATATCATAATATGTAATTCAACTACTGAAAACTCCTCTTCATTGTTTTCAGAAGAAATATACTCATATTAAACCCAGTGATATCTCAATACTTCTTGATATCCGTTCTATGATTCACATACGTTGACCGATTACTCTACAACAAAAAATTCACCTGAATCTTATCTTAAAAGGGCTGTAAAGATTATAAAATTCTGTTGTTTTCTCTTATTTCATAAAATTTTCTACTGGAACATATGGAATCACTAATCAAAGAAAATTGCACAGGAATTTTAAGAAACAATCACAAAATAGGGCACGAAATCCCACTGTGTGAAGTGTGTGTGAGAAAGAAGTAAAGAACCTGAGCGTTGAGTGCCGATTGAATTAGCGCAGAAGAAGCGAAAAGGAGTTTTGATCGCGTTTTATATATATATTTTCCCTTTTGTTGTTTTAGGTAAATTTATATATTTTCCTCAGCTCGACTTTATCATTTGATCCCTCATTTTTCTTTTAATTGCATCGCTCACTTTTAGGGAGTGAGCATTAAGGTCTAAGTAAAAACAAATCAAACAATTCAAAATTTGAATGATATTCATTGTCCATCTGAGTTCATAACAGTATCGAGCACTTTTCTTTTGGGATAAACTTAAAAATATTAAAAAAATCATAAATATATAAATTTATAAAAATTTAGATAATATTCAACTTAAATTTATTGGATATAAGCTTGTTAAATAATCAAATCATAACAAAATCTCAAACTCCAAAATATATTAGGGTAACAAACTCTACAAGCATGTATTTTACAACCGTGCAGTTTCATAATTTAAAAAAAATTATTCCAGTCGAACACCCTACGTAAGCTTTTAAAAAAAATTGCAAACTTTACAAGTTAAATACAATGCTAACATGATATTGGACTAGTAATGCAAAAAATTGTTTAGTTCATAAACTATAGATTCCAAATCTTGTTCCCGAGTAAAAATTCTTTTCACACTCCCCACATTTGGATCCATGAATTTGCATGAGGAGGATTTGAAAGTTACCAAAGGATTCATAAAATAATGAAAATATATTAGATGAACTTTTTATTAATGGTTTTAAAATTTAATATTAATAATTGTTAAAAAAGAAAGAGAAAAAAGAGAAGAAGAATGCACGTTTAAACATAATATTAACTCACAACAAACCCAACACATGCGATAAACTAACTTATTAAATTGAAATTTAAGAGCTCAAATCTTTGCATCCACACAATCTAAATTGGACGAAAGGTGATATGAATTTCGTTCATAGATTACTTTGTCCAGACGAAACTACCATAAGACAAGCCTATAAATGCCATTACAATCAAACAAACTAGAGTATGAAGGTTTTAAGACAATTACCAAGATAAATCCGTAGTATCGAAGAATGACTGGCCTCCCAATTGAACTCATGCCCAACAATTAAATAGTACCATAAATTACAAACTCAAAGTTGCCAATTGAATTTGCAGACCATTAACTGCTTCAACGTTTATCACAAACTTTTATTCTCTTTTAGTAATTCCTTTTACTTTTCTGCTTAGCCAAGAACCACGTCTTCAGCTAATATACAGTGTTCAAAGATACTACTACTTGTATATTGTACAAAGTTCGCAATGCGTCGCCTACAACAGACCACACAAGCGAGGCCTTGAACAAATTTGCCTTCCATTGGCTTTAATTACTGCCATCAATCCAGCAGTTAGACCAGCGCAGACCAAAGAAGATAGAAAATGTTGTGCATTTCGTCCCGCTACAGTCAAATACATAATGTTAATGACTATTTTCATAGCACTAGAGTCATTCAGCATTAGATAAATGTGCCAATACCTTGGTTTAATGTGATAGATGTCACCGTCAATCCTCCAAGTACTAAAGCTGATGCGACTGGAAGATACTGAAAATTTACAGTTGCCAAATAAGAAAGCAGTCATTGCTTATCCAAGGTTCAAAACAAAACAAAGAGAGAGAGAAATGATCGTGAGGGATCTTCCATTAGCCATTTCACGCACCGACTATAGAGACTAAGTTGTGCTGTTCAAAGGTGCCAAAATCATCCATACTTACTATTCTTATCAATGGTGCCACTTTAACCAACTCAAATGTGCTCAGTGTGAAAAACAATCCATTAGTACGTTATAGTGGCATCCACTGAAGATGAATAATGTGAGAAAACATCTAGATTGGGCAGACATGTTCATAACAGCAACTAGGTGAACTTGTTAAGGAAACTGATGGGACTTAGAAGAAGAATTTCACTTGCAATTAGGTGAGATGGGAAGGGGTAATTGAAAGAGATCTGAAGCTTTTCAAGTTAAGGGATGATCCATGATAGATTCAAGTGGAAAATGTAATTCCTTGACATGAATTGCTAATGATACTCTCCAATTCTAATTTGACACAGTGATATGTATGCAAAGCAATAAGATTAATGAAAGACTTGGGGTTGAAATCAACTTTTTTCTCCTCCATATATTTGTACATCCAAATTCTAAAGTTTTTTCAATTAAATGGGATGGGGGCGGGGGCAGAAAGGAGATAAAGTCATCCAGTTCCCTTCATTATCTCTCCTACATTCATTATTGATTGAAAGAATAATGTTTACATTGAGTTGATGTAATAAGCCATCAAAAACCGCTGTAGTCCTTCACAAAGAAAGTGGCTAGTTTGTAAGGATGACTTAAACAGACATGCCTTGTCTACTCTACGAATCTTACAGGCAACAAATATGTCTTGAGTACCTAGGAGCAACATAGAGATATTCCATTCTCTGAAACCTGAAAATAAAAGTCATTTACAGGAGAGGTTATTGCTTACAGAGAGGGATTCAAATCCTTTAGGCTGGAAAGGAGAGGGACCATTTCTGTTCACAGTGTAGCGGCCACTGATAAGATCAATAGCATCCTGTGAAGATACCAAAAGTATGTCAGAATCTTTAATACTTTAAAGACTTGGACTTTCAGTCAGAGAAAAAAACAAAGTACGAAAGAAAGAAGAGGATGATGATGAAAGAAGAAGAAGAGCATCTACGATCAATAATACTACATGGCTTGCCTGTCGAACTCCATCTTGAAAATTATTTAAGTAATATCTTGAGAGGGCACTCATCCCATCTTTGATAATACCAGACATTGTCTGTTTTCCATATCTGAGACATAGTAAATCACACAAAGAAGGTGACAGCTTTTCAGATTCTATTTACTTATATATAACACACTTTTGAAAAATTGCATTTTCCTCAGGTTACCTCACAAGGTCCCGTTTCAGTGCATGGGTACCAGAATACTCAAGGCTTATCTCATCCCCATGCTCCACCCATACTGTCATGAACAACACAAGGTTCAGCACAAGCAAAAAAGAATAATGTTGCTCATATTCTATAAACACAATTAATTATATTTGGTCCATACAAGTCTTAAAATTTCAAAATCTTCACTGGACATCGAAATACATTCGGTGAAGAAAGTGCACCAACTCTCTGTAGCTGAGAATTTAAAGACTTCTGTGCAAGGTAGCTCTGCACTTGAAACATCAAATTGTTGATATGAAGAATTCATATTGAAAATAAAATCCTCCACAACAAAGCAAATATTTTTGACAATTGAGAATCCTGGGAAAGAGGGATCGCTTGTAATCAAGAGGAATAAATGATATGTTGCCTCAAACCTGTGTAACATTTGTTCTATCAAGGCAATCGATGCAGTTAGATCTAATTATTCCTTCCTGTTCTGCTAGAATCTTCCCTTCATAATCTAAAAGGAAGTATCTGTTCAGCTGGAATAGTAAATATTAAAAGAGTATTACGAAGATCCAGCATAGTAGCATTCACCCATTTCAGGAAAAAGAAATGTCAAAATGTAAAGTCCATTCATTACCCTTGCTTCTCAAAGTCTTCTGAAATTTGGTTGTACAGGAGTTGTATATTATCAAAGTTCCCGCTGCCACATGATTGGTGGAAGTCGAATGAGACATACCTGGAGCAATAGCATATAAACATCATAATATATTATTTTTTTCCCACCACTTAAAACATGGTGAAAATGGAGAAGGAAGCTACAAATTTGGAAGAGACCACAATACTGCAAATTGCTAACCCATAGTTTTAAAATACAAATAATTAGCACCACCTATTTTTGAGTTGTCTATTATCTAATCACACCAATTTGGCAACCACTGGATCAGTTGTGATCCTCAGATGTTCTATAAGAATTAATAGATAACATGACAAGCATTTCATCTATCTTATTTCGATTTCAATACCAATTTCTAAATATTCAAACTGGAATATGAATGCTCCTATTTCTTTCAATTTTCTCCTAAATATATATGCAAGAAGGACTACATCAGATATTTATAGAAAAATGGCAAAAACTCACCTCACATGTGGAAGTTTTGCCATTTCTTCTGCATAAGCCATACTTAACAAACCTTCATCTCCGTGCTACAAGATAGAAAGAAACAAAGTACTGAGGATAAGTGTTGCAAAGTGAAATTTTAGACACTATTGATCAGGTTTAAGAACCAGTAGATTTGATGGTGCACAATGCAAATTAAGATATTAAAAAAGTTGCAAATGTCTTAGAAAAACATTTAGTAGAAAAAACTAATCATTATTTTATTAAAATTTGGTGGCCTTGACGAGGTTGGCAGGATAAGCAAACCATATTTAATCACAAAACTGAAATATTGTTAAGAAACTGAAGCATTTTATGGTGATCATGAAACCAACTGTAGCTATCGATTGAGAGAAGGAAATGAAGGGAGTTTTTCATGTGAAAATTTTCACCTATACCTTCGGGTCTTATATTTGCAAAAAAACAATTAAACAAGAAACATTATCTCAGCCTATATGAATTCCTCAGGTACCTAATGCTTGGGACTTGGCAGGTATCAACCAAGAATATCTAACCTTATCCGTCAGGTCAACCACAATGCACCCTCCATATCTTTTCAATAGATCATTAAAATGGCGTTCCACAACTTTTGACTGAAATACAAGACAAACATGAATGCTGACAATGAACAAAATAGTAATACAAAAAATACAATACAGTGAAATGGGAAATAAAATCTAGGGGCATGTACATACTGTTTGCTCATGATTAATTATATTGAGTCGTGGTTTATAGCTCAAATCAACAATTTGCTCCCATAGAAGTGGAATTGACCCCCGAACCTGAGTACCACAGTTTCGTATGAACTTGCCTCGTCACAGTTGAAATTTAACAAAAGACTATGGGTATATGCAGCAGAACTTTAATAGACAAGCCCACTCAAATGCTAAAAAATATGTAGACTCAAACCATGATCACTACCATGATAAATTGGACCATCTGATGTAATTTCAGGGAACCATGGCCAAGGTAATGAGTAGTAACTCTGGCTAGAACTGTATGCATAAAAAAAAGTGCAGTATGGTTTTCTTTGATGAGAAAAGATAATGTGCAGTCCTGATTAAGGAAAATATGAAAACCATATGATCCAACTTACACTAAAAAATCAATCTAAACAAAATCTCATCACATTCACTTTTGCGATGTTTCCCCACTTCAGAATAAGTACGTATATGGTTAAGTTCAAGAATGCCTGGAATGCAAGAAAATATTCCAGTGCATAGTTGTTTTCAAACTCATTTGTGTCAAAAAAGGTGGATATGTACGACCAAAGCAAGTCAACTCATTCACAGGAGGAAGATGCAAATAAGTTAGATACAAGAAGATAGCACCCTCCCAACCCCCTTGCAATGACAAACAAGCTGGACAAGGTACAGAAACAGAAACAAAAAATTAAAACGTGAAGCTGCTCAAGCTGTACTGAGCTTAAGTATGATGGCCACCACTGAAGATGAAGTATTGACATGATCATATATCCCTATTGTTACATGCCGATTGATATCTGTTCTATCCATCTTTTCGAAAGACAGTAATAACAACAGATTCACAAATAAGATGAAGCCTTATTAACAAACACACGAACCAAAGGGCGATGATAACTGAAGAAACCTGCAGAAAAGAAGAAATATGGCCTTCAAATTCCAGAAGCTGCTCAGTTTCTATGAAATTAGCAGTATCTCCTTCTAGATTGGCTCCTCTCTCCACATTCTTGTCCCTAAATTCAAATGGACAAAATGCTGAATTCCAAAGGATCCAACTGAATGGAATAAATTAGATATAAACCATATTTTTGTACCTAGGCGCCTTGTACACCTCCGTGAAAGTAATTTTATAACAGCAGGTGAATTTTTCAGCTTCATTTCTCCAGTCTGAAAGCTTTAGCCTTAGTCAAGTAAAACATAATCCATTTTTTATTTTTTCTAAGTTCTTTTGGTTTTTCATAGCTGCTAGGGGTGACAAATAGAGACAAAAACTTGAAGGAAGGGGGAGAGAGAGAGAGAGAGAGAGAAGTAAGGATATTTCCTTGTAATAAAGGGATAATAAATCCATCAAGCTGCAAGAAGAAAGTGAAATTAGAATGTAATATGTTTTAATAAATTAATATTCACATACAATGCTCATGCAAAGACAGAATGGTTTTCCTATGCATTTCTACCATAAGAAACTTCCATTGGTGAGAAAAGAACAAGAAATCATTCATCAGTTTTATATCAACAAAGCATCCAACAAAGAACATAAATCAATACACTCTTGTCAGCACCAATGGGAGGAGAATTCCTAACCTTGTTCTCAATAAGCTCCTCCAATAAGTTCCTATTCCAAACAAATCTTGGGTCGCCCTGCAATTCACAAAATTTAATTTAATGGAAAGTGCATTTCAAGGAAAAAGCAAGGAAATTGAAAATGTTGAAAGTAACTTCAATTCTGAAGCACAATCAATATAGTAGAACAATTACAATAGATTTTCCAATCCAATAAAAGGTTTGTCAAGTAAGCAATCATTCCATGTAAATAATGCAGTGGTCCCAGTAGATTTTACGGCTATATGAATTAAGTGTATTGATATAAAAGTTGCTACATGTTATTTGGGCTGTCCACATTGCACCAAATATGAATTCATCAGCAAGGCATACAAAAACTTCATAGTTTAATTCAATATACCTGTTTCCAAATTGGTTTACTCTTCCATCCTTTTGCGAGCTTGCATCTCCTCTGCAAGCTGGTAAACACATCAGCTTTCCTTGAAAACAAATCAATATACCTGATTTTCATCTAAACACTAGAGCAGGAGATACCTACGTAGAAAACTTACCTCAGTGTCATATCTGTTCCATAAGAATAATACAAGCCTGGAGTTGATTCCACTATCTTCAAGAGAGTCATAAAGTAATCTTCGTCTCTTTTCTGTAAAAAGATTATGCAAGTGTTGCAACTTAACAAGTTAAATAGTAGCAAATGGATTGAGAAGCACTGGAAGTTAATTAATCAGGAGAGGCACAATCATACTTCTTGACTAGTTAAGAATCTTGAAGCTTCGTTGCAGGATAGAAACTGCATTGATGCAACCCGGAAAACAGGAAATCCAAGATAATTTCCAACTTCCTTCCTAGAAGTTATAACTAGTACATATGTACCTATGAAAAGGTTGCAACCATGTTTATCAGATTGGCCAGTAAGGTAGAGAGAATATTACACAATATCAAATAAACTAGATAAATATATTATCAAATGAATTTAATTAAGCATCCAGTGGCCATTTTAATCACACATTCCAAGATGAGAACTGAAAAACAAGCAAAACTTGACTGCAACTATGGTTTCTTCGCTTTTGGTCTCTATTGCAATTGTGTCAGCTTACAAATTGAATTGCATCATGCTGCTATCTGGCTCACAACCTTCCCATTACTTTGACTTAACTCATCTCTCTCTCTCTGATGGTAAAAGGACATATTTATAAGAATGGGAAACTATAAAATAAGGAGAAGCTTTGCTAAGTTACTCAACCTAAAAGTAAAGTTAATGCAAGAAAATCGCACAAGTAATTACTTTGTTTTCTTTGATATAACTCCAAAGCCTTGAAATTTTACAAGGAGAAAATTGGGTAAAGATGCATTAAGAACAAAGGATTTGTTATAAGGAACAAAACAATCTCCAGCATAATCTTTGTGCTTAATTTTTTTAACAGAATTGTATTAAGTCTCTTTCCAGTTTGTCAGACCAACTAAATGCTTCACTCTATCACAGACAGCCTGGCTCAAAAGTAGTACTCCCAAAATTACATGACGAGAGATTACTGAGTTTAATTCCCATTGTCGTACTATACTTTCTCAACATCTTTTGCTAATCATATAATAGTCAACTTGAAAGGCATATTTTCAATTCTTATTATCTCCTTATTGTCCTTTTTATTACGTGGAATTTTATGCACATAAACCTTCTGCCTCTCATGTAAGTGTTTTTGGTCTTCTCCTCCTTTTTCTCTCAATCCCTTCTCTTTTTAATCAGCTAAACATCTGGATGAGACAATGTTGCTGCCTCTCCAAATCCATTACAACCTCACAAATTCAGCGCAAGTGGTCACCAAAGTAATTAATAGGATAAATTGCCTGATATTTCCTCTCTGTAAGGGATGATGTTAATGCAGAATAATAGAAAAGTACCAATTCATTCAGAAGTGACAGACAATTCTGTAACTAGTTCAAAATAGCACCTGCCAGCAACCTAATTGTTCCAGCAACCCCATATATAGTTGAGACTTTAGAAGGGCTTCCAGAAGGATCATCACCTATAATAAAAAATTTGTTGACTACATCAGAAATAGATTAGAATCAAAATTCAGCATTCAGTTTGCTCTCACACAAAAGAAAACATATAAGAAAAAAGGAAAACAATTAAAATATTCTTCCTCGAATTTGCAAAAATTGATTTTGACTCACACCACAAATGCAATTCCTTTTCATCTGTATGGTTTATCTTCAGTAAAATTAAGCTAATATATGGTTTGAAGAAATAAACTTTTGTATAGTTCCATTTACAAAATGGAATACTAATGTTTATACTTGAGAAATGAAAAACCAAATTGCTACACCCATAAAGAGTAACGGGATATACCACAGCTTCTTGGAATCACAACCACCAATGTCACATGATATTTTCCTTTCCATTGTTATCATTTTGGTTACCATGTATCTTCACAACACACCACAATTTAGGCACTTGCTCATTATCGAAGGGAATCTTTTCTTTTTTTATAGCTCATTATCCAATAGGATAGTAAAAGAACCTCAAGCTACTAAGTCTATTTTTAACAGATCCTGCCATAGATACTAATTAAATAAGTATATGCTTTAAAATAAACTTCAAATGAGCTAATACAGCAAAAAATCCCTCATTTAAAAAAAAAAAAAAGGCGCTTCAAATAAGCTAAATAGCAGCAAATCCTACATTCAAACAAGCAATGCGTCCAAAATAACAAATATTCAAACTTCTCCTTTGTTTAGGCGCATGTTGGCCATTACATGAATAGCAAAACAATTGCTGAATCTTTTGAATAAGTAAATAAACTAAAAAAAGCCTATTTAACTAAAATAAATTAGGGATGCCTCCACAAGATAAATATACTAGACGTGAAATTTGAGTAACTATGCGATAGAAAAAGAAAGCTACGGATAAACTAAATAGCAGCAAATCCTACATTTTTTAAAAACAAAAGAATGCTTTCAAATCAGTTAAATTGCAACAAATCATGCATTCAAACAAGTAATAACTCCGGGATTAAAACATTCAGACTTCTATTTCGTTTATGGACAATTAAACGAACAGCATAATATATTCTGAATCTTTTGCAGCTTCAGAAATTTATTGATAAAAATAAATAAATAAATAACCGTTAAGCTTGTCGATGTTTCCGTCAAATCGGCTAATAGAGAAGCCTTGATCCGGCGATTCCACAGATTTGATCACGAATTTGTCAGTGAACTCTTCTAATTCCAATTCGCTCCATAGCTTGAAATGACTTGTCGAATTCGATTGGATTTCCTCCTCCATTATCTCTTTTTTTTTTTAAATTAACTTCGGTACCGGATGAGAAAAAATGTTAGATTTAGAAGTTCAGAAAAATTCGGGTTGTGGGCCGTAACGAAGAGTCAACGATTGAATTGATTATTGAACGATTGATTGATAAACAGAAATTGAGAGAAGGTTGGTTTGGTTTCTTTCAGGGACAACTGTCTAATTGATTAATGGGGAATTGATTAATCGTTCGCTGATCATGGGAGGGATCATACAAAAACTCAGAAAGAAAAGGCTGACATTACTGAAATGAATTGTTGCACCTTGCCCTACAAATATTGTACTTATCTTCAACGTTTTCTTTTCTTTTCTTTTGTTTTTTTTTTTTTTTCTATTTGAGTAGAATCAATAACTAATTACCTAATTTAACGGAAAGTATTTTTTATACAGCGAAATAGTCATTCCATAATTAATAATCAGCATATAAAAGATTAATCAAGTATATACCGTAAATATTTATAATAATTTTTTTTTATAAGAGTACATTAATGGTCACATTCAATTATTCACATAAACAAGGTCTTAATTATAAGTTACTGAGTCTCAACTCTTTTAGTCAAAAATCAAAATCACATTAGGCTCTTCCTGAATGTTGATGGTCAAAAATCTAAATAGACGAGAAAGTAGGACGTTTCGCTGTTTCCTTATTCCTTTTTATTAAATTAATTATTAATTATCAATATGGATAGTTTAATTGGCATTGCCTTAGTATTTTTTCTTGAGTTATTCCTCAAGAAGGTCGATTTTTACTAACCTTCCAAGGAACCTAGGTAGGTCCAGTTCAACTGACCTTACCTTAGGATTTTTGCTTGAATCAATTCACATATATCAGATAAATTCATTTCATTTCTTTCGTAAGAAAAAACTCAAAATTACATATAAAACTTCTTCAAATGGCAAATATTCCATGGTCTCGGTATTTTTTTTTCTTTTCTCATCTTCTAACTCAATAGGCACCTCCAGCTATCACCCGAATTACCTTGTAAGACCCTTCCCAATTTGCTTCTAACTTGCCAATTTGTTTTAAAGCATCTGCTCGCCGTAGTACCAGATCCCGACCTGAAAATTTCTTATTTTGACCTTCCGGGAGTATCCAGCTCAAATTCTGCTTTTGTATGACTCAATGCGGAGGTATGCTTTCTGTCTTTTCTTATCAATCCAATCTAATGCTTCTATCATGAATTCATTATTTTCTTTTTCGATCATAGCTCTGGATTCAATGAGTTTCCATTCGTATAAAAGTCTATGCTGCATATACCAAGATGAACGGAGTTTCTTCAGTTGTAGTCATTGGCGTCATACGATATGCCCATAATACCGGATTTAGCTCATCCACCCAACCTCCTCCAGATCTGTCTAACCTGATTTTAATTCCTTGTAAGGGTTGGTTACCTCCACTTGTCAATTGGCTTGAGGATGGACACCAAAGTGAAAGTGTTGCTGCGAGTGCCTCTAATTATTTGAAAAAATAGATCATTCTCGAGTGTCTTCCAACAACGAACCGGGTGGAAAAGGTTACAAACTAGAAAGAACAAATGAAGTCGCAATGAAATATTTGAACTCTTTTCTCCGTTCAACATTCTTTTTTTTCCTTCTATTTATTCAAAAACAAGTACAAAAAGTCCAAAAACAGCCACGTTCAACTTCTTGATCACAACACAGTTAATCCACTATTGATCATTAAGAGGCGAATGGTGAACGTCTACAGTGAATGAAGGGCAATAAACCTCATCCAGGCGGTGAAAGTCCACAATGAATTGAGGATAACTGCATCTTATCAACCACTAAAGATTAAATTATAGACCCATTCCACCCAAGAATTTCACCTACTTCTCATAAATGTAGACTTTTCTAACCAAACAACCACTGAAGCAAATATTAATGGAATACCCCAAAAATCTACAAACAAATCAACAAATGAAATGTCAATCTTTTTGTAGAATGTGTATGCAGCTTAAAACAGAATTACAGGGCCTGGCCTATCTGTGCTTGAATACAAAAGAACCAAAACAGAAATCGTTGACGTTCAGGCCCCAAACCTCAAACTAACTATCGCAACCAGAATGATGAGATTGTGAGAACACCCGAAAATCCCACATCTCAAAAGAATTGAAAATTAATCTAAAATATTCAAAATGCATTAGATATGCTGATTACATCATCGCTACTTGAAAAAATGCAACAGGCTATATAGGATCAAAAGAGATAGCCTAATTAAACATTAAAAAATTAAGGTTTTGCGCATACATAAACTATAATGTCATAATCTGCATAAACGTTGAGATACATATGTAAAAGAATATCAGATGGTCATATTGTCAACAAAATTTTACTCCGTATAAAATTGCAGAAAGAAGCATATCCCTAAATTGGTATTTTTAAAAAAACTCCAAGTCCCAACCCACACATTTTTTGGTGAATTAACAAGACAAACATGTAAAACCATTACACATATACAGAATTTTACTAGATTAAACAAATTACAGTAGCATTCAAAATATTGCAATAATGAGAATAAGAAATTGCAAGCAAACCTCAAAATTAAGCTCTAATTGAGCTGGCTAACATTATCAAGAGAACCCAAATATGAAGAAAAAGTAGGAAATTTTTGGAAGCGAGTGACAAAAACTATAATCAGAGAGATAAAGACGTGATTTATAGAGACCGAAATCCATTTCATGTAAAAAAAAAAACGTAACATCCAAGGATCTAAGAAAGACCACCATCGTTTGAACATAATAAAAGAAACCCTAAATCTACAACTAATGAAACCCCAACTCTATGAACTTAGCCGCCAAAGCCGTAAAGAGTTCTGCCCTGCCTCTTAAGGGCATAGACAACATCCATCGCCGTCACAGTCTTGCGGCGAGCGTGCTCTGTGTAGGTAACGGCGTCACGGATGACATTCTCAAGGAAGATCTTGAGGACACCACGTGTCTCCTCGTAGATGAGCCCGCTGATGCGCTTCACTCCACCACGGCGCGCCAACCGCCGAATGGCCGGCTTCGTGATACCCTGGATGTTGTCTCTTAACACCTTACGATGGCGCTTTGCGCCGCCCTTCCCCAATCCCTTGCCTCCCTTTCCTCTCCCTGACATTTTATCTAGCCCTAATTTTCGACTACTTTGAATGAGATTGAGTTTTAAACAGGGAAGTTTGGAGTTGATTGGAAGAAAGACTGGTGGAAGGCTTATATTAAGGGAAATTATGTGGGGTGCATGATCTTCTGCCGTTGGATTCGAAAATGTTAATCGACGGTCAAAGAAGAAGGTCCGTGTTCGGTGTCTTAAATGATCATTTGCCGTTGATAAAGACTCGATCCACGGTTCATAGAATGACATTTGGCGAGTGAACGGATCATGAGTTCAAAGATCAGATTAAGTCTACTTGGATTATGAGGGATGATCTTCTGCCGTTGGATTCGAAGTTTTAATCGACGGTTTAAAGAAAAGATCCGTGTTCGGTGGGTTAAACGATTGTTAGCCACTGATAAAGACTTGATCGACGGTTGGCCTACGAATGTTTCATGTTTGAGGATCTAGTGCAAAGTAAACTTCACAATTGATCTTGCATCATCGTAACCTATTCGGTGTACTAAGAATTTTTTTCGATTTCTCCTACATAGCAAGAAGGTTTGCTAAGCTTATTACCACAATTATGTAAAAGATAATTATACAAACATATCATGAGGTTTGGTTGAATATGTATGGATCCCGTTAAATTTTTAAAAGCATATTTACTGCCACTAATGGCCAAACAAAAATTCTAATGTTTCTTTTTTCCTATATTAAAAATTATTACAAAGACCTCTCCTAAATTTGTCACATTGCACTAATATTCCTTAAAATGTTTCCATTTTACAATTAAATATTCTGAAGACATCTTAAATATTAGAGACTGTTTCAAGTTTCAACCATACACCAAACTAGATGTATAAATATTAAATTTAAATTCATGTTCTCGATACTGTACTTGGGTCTATATATAAATTTGGACCATTTTTTTTTTCTTTATTAGCCAATTTCATAGTCGTTGTAAAAAGCTACAAAATTAAAATTAACCTCTAAAAGTGAAATTTTTAAACATAATTATTATGTTGGTTGTTTACGTGATGGTTGCAATAATATTGTTGTGCTCATCAGTCATCAATTTTAAAAAATAGAAGATAATGTGATAATTTAAAATGAAATAGAGGAAATATGAGAAAATAATTTATTTGAATACTAATATTTTCAAGTAAAATGATGCAGAGGTAAAATTGCATTTTCCATATAAATATGAAGACAAATTGGTTGTGGCAAAAGTTGAATTTAGTATGTTTGCAACTTTAGAAAAGGAAGGTAGCTTGGTTTGTCCGAATATCTTCAGATTTGGGATTATATATAGAAGAAAGTGAAAAGGAAAAGCAAAATAATGAAAATTTGTTTTTATCAAATTCTTTTTTACAGGAAATATGTAATTATCTCAAAGTTTTTTCAATGTAATTGCATAACGAGTGTCATCAAAGAAGTTGAAAGAATGCATGAAATAATATATTTATGGTATATTTATGTTTACACTTCTTTCATGTTTTCTCTTAAAACAGATCAAGAAAAAGATTCTGCCTTCGTGCTTTCAGTTTGCAGAAAAATCCTAGGCCCCGAATATGACTTAGAAAATACCATACATAAAATTAGATTCAAAAGGTCTTCGAATCCCGCCCATTTAAACTTGTGCTTATCAGAAGCTTGAAACAATTGACTGGGGCACTCACCACAGTCCACATGTTTAGTCCATGTTCAGCTCAGAGATTCTAGTTGTATCCTTGCTTCAATTATAATGGAACCTGTTTTTTTATCATAAAATGAAATTGATGGCACTAGTAATGTAATCCATAAGAACAATAAACACAACTAGCTTTGCCTTCCTCAATAGTCAATACTCTAATCTCACCTCTGACAAAATGATTATGTTTATAAACCTAAGATTATCTCCTATTTAAGCAAACCAGCAAGCTCACCCTTCTCATACATGGAGGTCAATATATCACAGCCACCAACCAATTCACCATTAACAAAAATCTGAGGGAATGTAGGCCAGTTACTGTACTTCTTCAACGTCTCCCTCAAACCATAGTTATACTCTTCATCCAGTACGTCGACACTTTCATATTCTACCCCTTGACTTTCAAGAATTGCCACGACCCTTTGTGAGAATCCACATAATGGGGCACTTCTTGATCCCTTGATGAATGCTACCACTTTGTTCTCTTTCACTAGTCTGTCGATGAGATCCTCCAAAGGTACTGTCAATTGGACGTGACGGCCTGGTGTTAACCTCAGATCAGATTTCTTTCCTGGGGCCTTCTTTACCCACGTTGTATTTCCTGGTTCATTCCCCGGCGGAACCTTTCCAGTAGCTGCTATATGTTCTTGCATCCATGATTTCCATGCTTCAGTTAAAGCAGTTTTATCAGGCTCCTCTACCACAGCAACCTACAGTATTGCACTCCACTGATTTAAATGTTCAAAGCGCGTGATAAACACAGAAAAGTATACAGAATGAATAAAACTCTCCAATAGATCGACCCAATGAAGCATATATGCCCATTAATTGCCCACACATGCCTTAACAAGGGACTCTATTTGTAACTAGAATCTTGTTTAAAAACTTTCGGCCCTGCAGTTTGGAATTGTTGGTTGACATATCTGACACAACCAAATAGGACTATTTGTCTGTTGGAGCAGCTACAAATTAGATGGGTAAGGCAGAGTAAAATGTTATCTAGACCTGCTCCAAATATATGATCTTAACAGCTATGGCTAAAGCATAATGCACTCTTCTGTATGAGAGGATACAGATCAAGAGTAGCAATTCTTACTATTAGCAGATTCAGAAATAGAGAAACTAATATTTTCAATCAGCAGCATGTTTCACTGCCAAAACCTTCCCAAATAAAAACCCATTCATTGAGTTAGATGATTCCCAATACATGCTTTTGCACGCATGATCTGAATCTCCATATTCAATTTACCTTTTTATGCCAAAGGAAGCAAACCTTGGCTTTTGCCTGATCCAGACCTTGAATTCAATTTCACATATTTCCCCCGGCATTTCACGTCCATTCTACTTGAATGAAACAGAGTATATGATCAATGCACATTTCTATTGCTTGGACAGTCTGATAATCATGCAGTAACATTCAATTTCTTTTAGCAACTCATATTGGAAACATTTTAAGACAAATAAGTTAACTTCTAGATTTTAACTCCCGAATGTTTGTGTCAGTAGGACATATATTATACGCACTCCCTTGTAAGCTTACCATATGAAATATACTCCAGGTAAAACCATTTATTTAGAACCCAGCCTTCCTTGTAACCTCACTAAATGCGGAATACAAGATAAACAAAAGTTTGGAATATAAGATCCGAACTGCCTCAGCAGGGTGTAAACACATTCAATCAAGCCTAACAACACAGTATTCAAGCTTATTTTGAACTTCTTTTTTTCTCATCAAGAAATTTTGTCTGAGCTGATATGATTGTTTTAACAAGCTTAGATTCAGCAATTGAGTGACTTCATATATTTCCATATATATTTTCTAGTGTTTTTTAGCTTATCAGATTAAGCTTGAGCGAGCTTCACACATTAAGCGAGCTTGAGCGAACTTGGTTTATTATTCGATACATCGAGCTTTTTTAAGTATCAAACCAGAGCCAATCAAACAAGCTTTTTAAAGTTCTATTTCAAGCCCAATCTTGATTAGTTTGGTTTGTTTTTCTATCCCAACTCGTCCACCAACGACATTATATATATATATATATAACAAATTTTGAGCTTGTAAAAATGTGTGGACAAAATTGAGAAGTAACTTTGCATAAAAAATCATAAATACCTTTACGGAGCAACACAGCTCCGGCACGGATTTCTTGTGGGCGAGAACACTGGCGGCGATATTCCGCGTTATGCCGACGAATTGAAGGTCGCCGCTGCCGTCGTAAATGGCATACACACCAGAATCAGAGGGGAATATTCCATCGGATTCGGACGAAACGGCAATCAAATCAATCTCCGATAGCTTCTTCAGCACCGAAACGACGAGGCTAAGACGGCGATATTTGAGCGGGGAGCTGCGTTTAAGGGATGTGGAGGGGAACAGAAGGGCAGGGTTCGGAAGGAATAGAAAGAAAGGGCAAGGGTATTTCTGGAAGGAGAAATTTGGGAGAATATTCGAGGAGACGATGGGGAATGTGTTGGAGATGAGAGGTTGAAAGCAGCCATTTGGGAGTACACTGATTGCAGGATGGAGTATCTCTGATTATCAGGTGGAGTGGAGCCGTTTCTCTCTTATGTTTGTTTCTCCGGTTTTGTCCAGTGTATTTTAAAGTCGTCAACAAGGAAATGTGAGTGTTCATGTTAATGTAGTTTTGTGCGGCCAGAACCCAAAATCCAGTTTATACAATCATGACAGGGGAACAAGAGCTCAAAGTGAAAATTGATTATTCATATGCAAAATCTGCATTTTTAAAAGTAAAGTACCATATTTTTATAAAATCGATATTTTTAAATTTAATTTACTAGAATTTGTTTTCAGAATAATTTTTCAAGTTAAGCATTGACATACATAAAGTTGGTGGTGGACTGGTAGTAGTGTTGCATGGATATGGGCTGGGTCATGGGCCCTTGTTTTATAATTTGGATTGGACCTCTTTAAATGGGTTATGTTAGGGGCTTAGTGTCCAATTACCCAAATACCCATTAATAGTTGGCAGAATTAGAAAGAAGGTGGTGATGGAGGTAAATTAAATTTCCTGACATCTCGCATAATTATATACAGACAAATGTTTCTTTTGCATTTCCCTTCATAACTAAAAGAAGAAAAATATATGTTCCAGTATTTTTCTAGTTTGAATCCAAAATCCAAAACATATAATTTTTTTTAGAAATATTAAGAGTAAATTTTCCTACCTAACATGTTACCCCTACATTCATATATGTCAAAGTCAGACGCGTTTTATTTGCCACAAAATAAAAAGATCATGAAAACAACTTTTTTTCACAAATTTCAAAATGAATGAAAGAATCATTCCTCGGCTACACATTTTTCTATGTTGCATTTATTTAAGAAAATTTCTTTCTAATGATACCGACATAAACCCACAACATATTAGTATGTTTTAGGCAACAACCTGGTAGTGGATAAAACCTTGGACCACACTGCAGCTAATGCGTTACTGATAAATGACCTCTCAGCTTCTTTTCCATTAATTCCCATCCAACAGTGGAAGTTCCTGTAGAAGTTGAGCAGTCATTTCAAGATTTGTAACATGAACAGTGCCCATATTATTGTCAAACAAATCATCTTTAGGTTGTTAATTTAATTACTTTTGTTCCTGTACCATTATTTCAACAACTATGATCTCAAGATCAAGACCATTACCAGTGTCGTACGTTCGACTGTACATATACTTGTATATCTGTATATGTATATGATGATGATGTTATATTACGTCACAAGTATATGTTTAGTTGTTTACCATCTACTTCATTATCCCATATATAGAAGTTAGAACTGTTTGATTGATAAGTTGAACCTATGAAAGCAGAAGTTACCTGTTTAATATTGTTGAAACTGTAAGTGCAAGTCATGTAAAAACAGGAAAGGAAAAGAGTTCACTTTGTTTCTATAGAAAATATTTCCCCCACCTAATGCAGTGTCAAGTTGACAGTAATGTGTTTATCAGTGGGTGGACAGCTAATTAGCTTCTATTAGTATATAAAAGACAGGAGGAGCCCAGGATGTTAAGCTTGCAACTTGCTGCTTGTTTAGCTTGCTTTATTTACTTCAGTAATAGGAGAACTTATTGCTAAACCAAACATGGCTTTAGCTTCACTCCTAAACTTCCCATAAAAATAATTTCCAAACTTGATTCAAGTAATGTCCTCATCATTCTGTTGCATTTACATTGGCCACCTCTATTTCATTGGTTAGATTTTTGTCTTTCTCTTCTCAGGAGTGCCTATCCGCCTTTTGCAATGGGCACGCCAATGTCCCTGAGAGGAAAGGTACCCTTGTCCATAATTACCATCATAATTTTCGTGTTGGCCTTAGTCGTGCTCTTGTACACTGAAAGAATTAGTTCTTTTTCTTCCAGCGCCATATTCAGGTTCAAGCCCTGTGCTAGAAGAAATGCTGGTGAGAAGTCTGTTGCAGGTACACGCAAGTTCTTGAGATTTTTACATACCAAAATTGTCCATGATCTTGATGGCAATGTACTTTTGGCTGTTGTTTAACAGATGACAGAAATGTGGATATCAGTGCTTTGAATTATGCAGCAGATGATCGGTTTGAGTTTGATCCAGATGAATGCAGTCTAACCCATGGAAAATGGGTGTTCAATCGTTCGATTAAGCCTTTGTATTCAGACAGGACATGCCCATATTTGGATAGGCAGGTTCAATGTGTCAAGAATGGAAGGCCGGATTCTGACTACAGGCACTGGGAATGGCAACCTAATGATTGCAGTTGCCTAGGTCATTTAGTTCAGTACTAAAATTTGTCATTAACGAAAAACCTTTAAAAGTCTGAATTATTTTCTGTACTGATGTTTGAAGTTTCTTGAGTGTGACTAATACGTGCAGCTTTCTGCAACGACTTTCTTTCCAGGTTTGATCCTAAAATTGCGCTGCGAAAACTTCAAGGGAAGAGGCTAATGTTTGTAGGGGATTCACTGCAGAGAGGGCAATGGCAATCCTTTGTATGCCTCGTTGAATCTGTAATACCAGAAGGACAGAAATCCATGAAACGGGCCGTTTACATACTGTCTTCAAAGCCAAGGTGCTTTTAGATCACATTGGCTAAAATATTGTCCTTCATGAATTCACAACTGAAAATCTCCAACTTTTTGGCGAATAAGCTTTCAACATTCATGCTAAAAGATCTAGGAACTTTATCAGACGGCTAAACTCTCAACAAAGGTTGATATTCTTAGCTAGCCAGTATTCAATTCAACAGTATCTGCAACAAAAATGTTTTCATGTACTGCTTTAAATTTGTTTGACCCGACTTAAAAGTTTTTTTTTCAACCAATTCCTAGGAATACGATGCCACAGTTGAGTTCTATTGGGCTCCCTTCCTAGTGGAGTCCAACTCAGATCTTCATATAGTAGCAGACCCAAAGAAGAGAATTCTGAAAGTTGATTCAGTTGCAAGCATGCCAAACACTGGATAGGAGTGGATATCCTTGTCTTCAATAGTTATGTTTGGTGGATGAGTGGCCTCAGGATCAAGTCACTGTAATAAAATCTCTCTCCTCCTCCTCTCTCTCTCTTCATCATTAACTAAATATGCATGCGACTTTTGTTTGTTCAATAAACATGTTTCTAAGTATTAAACATTTAGTTAGAATCTCACACATCTAATAAAGCGCAGATGGGGTTCGTTTGCAAATGGAGAAGAAGGATATGAAGAATTGGACGCACTGTTTCTTACACATTAGGACTCAAAACATGGGCAAATTGGGTGGATTCAAATGTCAATCCCAACAGAACACGAGTGTTTTTCACTACAATGTCCCCTACACACCAGAGGTCAGTCAGTCATTCTCTACAATCAACATCCTCAGACATGTTGGCCTGAAAAATCTTGAATCTTGAACTAGAATAAAAATGAAGTACTTTTTGGCAATTCCTTTTGGCTCTTTTTCTTTCCATCTTCAGGAGCGCGGATTGGGGCAATGCAAATGGGACAAAATGCTTCAACGAAACGAAACCAATCACCAAGAAACGACACTGGGGGAGCGGCTCAGACAAGCGGATGATGAGCGTAGTGGCTGGTGTGGTGAAAAGGATGAAGGTCCCTGTGACTCAGATAAACATCACTCAACTATCAGAGTTCAGAATTGATGCTCACACGTCGGTTTACACAGAGTTGGGGGGCAAATTGTTGACAGATGAGGAAAAGGAGGATCCATTGCATTATGCAGATTGCATACACTGGTGTTTGCCGGGAGTTCCTGATACCTGGAACCAGATACTTTATGCACATTTGTTGTAGCAGCAAAAACAGAACAAGAAAAACTCTGATGTGATATATTAATTCATGCCAAACAATGTGTCATTTGGGCAACAAGATGTTAATGATGCATGGTTTTCTCATGCCTCTGTCTTCCCATTTTCATTTGTTGATCATCTGTTATTCCCTCTTGTAGTTTTCTAGATTGTTTTTCCTTTGTTTTCTTAATTCTCTTTTGTTTTCTTTTGGGGCCCCGACAAGGAAAAGAATAAGCAACCTTTCGGTAAAATGTTTATGAGCTTTAGAAAGTGTTCATTCTTAACTTATTGCTACCATCAGTTGATCTTAAAAGGTTTGCATACAAGGGCCAAACGTCAGCTGCCACCAATCTTTCAAGTCCAATCACATTTACACTTATTTAAAGTGCGACTCATCTTCCAATCCGACTATCTTCAAATAATCTAATCAGTTTATGATTATTTAGGAATTAGAGCTTTGCTCGACTATAAATATTGAAAACATAATGTAATCCCTTATTGTGGAGTGACGTTTGGTGCATATTATTAGCAATTACACCACACCATCCCAACGGATTGTTTCTTAATTAATTTTCTCATAATTACCTTTAAGGCAATTGTGGGTTGTGAGTTGTGAGATTGATGAGCTTGGGAAAAATAATTTTAAAGAAATTTTAAAATATACAGTAGCTGCATTTGTGGGCCAATAACTTAAATAAAACAACAGTAAAATTTTGGTCCAATTAGTTCCCACATCAAAACCCAACTCCTCCTCAAAATCGGCCCATTTCATTAAAATAAGAAAGGGCCCATATATATATATATATATATATATATATACGCGCGCGCGCGCAAACCTAAGGTTTGCCTTTTTCAATCCCGCCTCGAGTAAACGAAATCGCAGTTCAAATTTAGTTTTCTTGAATCAGGAAAAATAAAAAATCAATCTTTTCATGATATCTTTCTTTATTCTGGAAGAATGGCTGGAGGTGTGGGAATTTCATTCACAGAGTAGTGTCTTATGTGGCTAATGAAATTATCCTCAATGGACTTGCAAAAGATTTTGTTTTCTGTGTCGTTTGAGGTTATATTCAATGTAGATAAAAGAATGTAACGCTGCCATTTGATTCGGTGAGGGATGTTTGCGTATGATGACTTCCGTAGGCTTGTAATGATTGCGGAGATGACCGCTGCTTTCTTTTGTCAAATTTTATCGGTCTGAGGCTCATCCCTGTCTATTTTTGAACTAAGCCCATTCATTGTCAGATAGATTTCAACATTTTGATTAAAATCATTTTTTTATTTTTGCTTTTTTGTTCATTGGTAGTATTGTTGCAATGTCTATTATTAATCTGCAACTTGATAGAGTGGCTGAAGCCTATTGTTAGCAGCATTATAAACCTGAGGAGATAGAAAGATTGCTCCTTATCTATATCTGTTACTGAAGTGGCTCAGCTCCTCCATGTGATAGTTGCTACTATTTTCTCTTCAAATACTTCCTCTATTTCTCATATGGAACTGATTCAACAGAAATGCATACGAATTGGTCCTTGAATCTTTCTTTTCATGTTGGGGTCTGAAATTTTATATCCCATTTTTGCCCAGTCCTAGATTCCAGATATTCTGAGACCGGCATTCAGATTTTTTATGTTGTTCCTTTTGGTTTCCATTTTTGTTATTACACTGTTGATGCGTTTATGGTTTAGGTTTAATCTTATTCTTTATGGTAGGGTCCGAATTCTGCCTTCTTTCTTCCAATATTTCAGGGTCCTAATTAAAAAAAAAAAGTTTTTCAACCAAAGTTGGTGTCTGATCTATAAATTTTCTTTATGCAGTAGTATTCATTTGTTTAATGTTTAATCCAAAGTGCCTTTTTTAAGATTTGCAGTCATTCAAGGACCAATGATGGTCGTTGCTGTTCTACGCCTCAACTGACTTGAAAGTAGGTGTACACTGTTGACTGTACGGTGCCTTCTATTTTTGCTTTTACACAGATGATGATGATGAAGCTCTGGTTTGTTCACTTGGAAGAGGATGGTTTAGGCTGAATTTTGTTTTTAGAAACAATAATGAGATAGTTTGTAGTAATGTTTTATTGACCTTGAAGGTATTGTTGATTACTTAAATTTCGATCGACTTTATCACAGTCTGGGGATAGTGAGGGTATTGTTGATTACTTAATTACGATTGACTTTATCACAGTTTGATTTGTTTTTCTCCCTTTATATATTCATTACTTGTTTCTCCTGAAACTTATGATTATAACTGCAAAGTCCCATTTTGTGCCGTTTGAACTTAATGTTTGACAATATGAGCAAATTAACCGTTAACCTAGCTTACATATATTGTTTACTCCATTTTTTAATTGGCTGTATATAGATAAACAACTTAAAAATTTGTGTTTTGTGCCAACTGCCTGTATATTTTAACTACGCATGAATATAAGAAATATGTGTTGATTTATGCCTGACCATTGAATCATTTTTCACTTAAACCTCAGTTTACGTTATAAGTGGTGGCCTATCATGTGCAAGGAAAGTGATTAATATCATTAACTAGAGAAACTATCAATTGTGTCGGAACTCAAGGGTGCCAATCCAAGCATCTCTAAGAAAATTTTCAGCTTGAGTCAGCCGAGTATTTTGATAAAGAGAATAGCTTGAGCTACATCCAAGCTGTGCCCCTACATTCATGCCTATTTGCTATTCCCTTTGGATGTAGATACTACATACTAAACAACATGCTTCTTTCGCTGTGCAAAAGGCCTTCCCTTCTGCCTGATTATCAACTTTGGCAAGTATTTTATCAAAACATCATCGTATTGAGTTTCAGGAATCATATATAGAAGGCAGAAAACAAAATACTTCAATTAATTCTATAATTTTTAATAGTAAAGCATTTATTGATAATAAGTATTTCACCTTCACGTAAATTCAAAATGTAAAAAGATAACAAGTTCACTCTTTTACTTTCTTGTGACAGCAGATCCTTCAACTTCCTGATTGCTGGACAACTTACTCACCATGCCATACGTGGTCGTCCCATAAAAGTGAAAGCACCATTTCCTTATTTATCCAAACAAAAAGATGATGAATTGCTTTGTCATATTCACTCAGCCTTCTTTTTTTTTTTTTCTCAATTTTATTCGGTAGGCATAAGGTCTAACACAATATTACACAAGCACTGGATGGTACTAACTTCATCCAACTACATAATAGATAGTAGTATAATATATACCACTGAAGAAGTAAACTTCTGCTGTGGGCTGTATTCGGATACAGTTGATCTTTTGTCTGGGAGCCAGAGAACCAATCCAAATCATTGTTACTGGATAATCTTCAGCTTACGCTAAAACCAAATTCCCGCCTGGTTGGCCGAAATACAGCTATTCAGAGTTGTTAGCAATGCGACTATAAGAAAGTGAGTCTAGGTTGCCAGTTCCTGCAACTCAGAAGCAAGAAGCCATTATTGTATAATTTCAGAAAAAGAACTAAACAAGTAAAATTTAAAAGTTGGGGGTTGATCAAAACTGTGTTTAAACTAGTTGTTAAATAAGCTGATGTAGAATGAGTTTCATTCAAGCCAAACAAGAACCAAGCTCCAGTCACGGAATATTGTTATAAATATTTGGTTATTTCTTAACTTCTTCAAATGAGCTTTAACAGAAACGATCAATAAAACCCATTCAAGCTTTGATTTGCTAAGTTCAAAAACCAGTTCATTCAGTGGTCGACTTTATCTAACTGAAATTCAAGTCACTTGGTTCAATTCTCGATCCCACTTAAAAGTAATCTTAGCAGCAAGCATCCAATTACCTCGGTGATCAAGTAACCAATAATGCCTGCAGGCAGGGTTTGCCAAGCACGTCATGGATCAATAAACTTGGGAAAGTTTGCCTTGCCCAGATAAACCTGTCGCATTTCCTCTCTCCATATCTACAGCAGTAAAATATAAATGATTGTGTGAAAATTTCCACGCTTGACTTTTCAGAAGTGGTTCCCTTGTGAAATTCAAGCACATACCATGTCACGAAATTCGCCTAATATGAGGGACATTTGTCTTGTGAATATCATTTCCATCCGGTCCTCGCTTGAAGTACTCCTTCCCAATCCAGTGAGACTGAAAAGAAATTATTGGCAAAAGAAATAAGAACAGCGTTAAAACTAGTAATGATGCAGTCAGAGTTGCAATTATAATATAGCTTGATGCAGGATAATTCATTCTCATCTTGTAAATACTTGGACTAAAATAACAGAAATATTTAGTCCATCAATAACGAAAATTGATACCCATATATAAGACTAGACTTAATTAAGATCTTTGCAGTGTACCATATTAAGTTATACATTGTTTAAGTCAAAAAAATTCATCTCCAGTGTGCCTTTAAAAGTATCTTGAAATTAATCAAATAGTAAGATAAAACCTTAAGCTCAACTCAGTTACATGTGAATTCAAATTGTCAAACCGGAGATTTGGGCACAGGCATGATCTTGGAAATGTCATTGATAAACCCCAGGTCAATGAATCAGAATTGGAATAGGCAGCTATACATAACAAAAATTGGTCCTAGGATGCAATGCAATAGACTATAGACTTGTATAGATCTACTAGATCTTATGTATATCCAGTATAACACTGTTTATTTTTTACATAAAGATCCAATATATTTTATATCAACAATATCGATAATTCCTGGAAATACTGCATACCTTTAAAGCATGTGAAAAACCAGATTGATAGACAGAATTACGAGCAATCTCACATAAATCACATGAACTTAACTTCCATACCTGTATTAACAAAAGGAATAAGGAATCTGTGAGATTTTCACTAATTTAAGCATAGGAAGCGGAGAGACATTATTACTCACTGAAGCAGCAATACTGTATTCTTCCACCAGGGGCTCTTTTGTTAAGTGGATTTGTAAAGGATCATCAGTTGAGAGGGACACGTTGAGGCCCCGTAGGAAAAACATGGGTAATGGATTACGATGGTAGTCTAAGAATAAAGAGTTGTTGCTCAAAGGAGACATAGCCAAACCAATCTGAATTGACAAGCCAGTTAAGACCGTAAGAAACTATAGTATAATCAGGTAAATAGCTTATTTCAGCTTTTTTTTTTCTACTTGCCTGGGCTAGGTAGTACAAATACTGAAGGACCGGAGATTTTCTCAGATTGATCCCATGTGCAATATTATGAGCTGTGAGAAATGTTGTCGCAAGATGGTCTATATCACCAGCCTGATCATTCACAATATCTGAGTGGCGTATACTATCTAAAAGCAGCCAAAAAAATGCTGATTGGAACTGAAATGCTTACCTCTCCAGAATGGGGCCTGAACTTAATAGTAGTCATACCTTTCAACTCACGAAGCTGAAAATGCCCAATTAAAAAGTTTAAATTTGAAATAGACGGCCACTTACTAAAAGTTCAAGACCCAATCAAGTATAGTTTCTTGAGATTTATATTTGGAGAAAGAAAGATTGGTGACAACTCTTTATGGAATAATTTTTTTTTCTCTTCTTATTATGAACATAATAAGAAGCTAAAACTTTCTTTCTTACTACAAAGAAAAGAAAAAGTTTTGGCAAGTAACATCTTCTTCAGGTCATTTAAGTCATATATAGTGTGATTCTTCAGCATATGGCATCAAGATTCTTTGGATGGTGGCAGTTTATAAGCACACATACATCACTTTAAGGAATAAATGTGACCACACATTATCTCTGCATCATAGTGCAGAGAGGAAAAGCAAGCAACAAATTCTCTGGGAGGAATTGACCCTAGGAATGTGGTTCCCCCAACAAAAGAGCATAGAAATGAAACTACCACAACGACACACACAGGCAAAAGAACAAAAAGAGGTGTGAAACAATGTCTCTTTCATTACCAAAAAGACCTTTGCTTATATTAAGTGAAACAACAATGTTTATGAGGTGCACACCTTGTTTAGGGTGTAGAGGTTCGCATAGCAGTAGTATGCATAGTACGAGAATGCAGGATTGAATATATTGGTCCACTGAGCCGGGGTAGGCATGTGTTTTGTAGGCCGTCTTTCAGGCTTGCTTTCGTCATCCACAAGATCCAATCCAACAACCTGTTAAGTACAAAAACAATGGCAGTTTAAAACAAGTCCAAGGTGCGAAGGTTTGAAATATGAAAGAAAAGAAACCAAAATGCCTCCTGTTTCTCAGCAAATGCAATACTGAAGAACTTTGTCTTGAGATTCGAAAAATTGCATTTTTGGATTTTTAAGCCGTTCAGCTCAATTGAATAATGGTAATAATTGCTGACCAATGTGTATATACAATTATATATTGCATCAAAATGATTATATAAGATGGGAGCACACAAACCTGCTTTAAGAAAACGTGCAACTGTGGATGTGAATCTGGATCGACAGTAACCTCAAATAAAGGCAGAAAGATGTTATCAAGGATGTTCTGAAATGAGGTCACAATTCCCATCTCCTTGTACACATTGTAGAGTCTTGGAAGCTGGAAAATAGAATTTCCATAACGGGGATTAGATCATCCTCTGACACACAGAAAGATATATATTCAGATAAAGCTGATGGGCAAAGATGAAAAAAGGAAAATGCAACAATTAACATTTCTTTGCAATTACCCTTTTCTCAATACTAAAGGAAATCTTGATGACAATAGTTTCATTACTGAAGTAATAATATCAGGTCACATTTGATATCATATGGAAATCATATGGAACTTGGCCCTGACTTCCACCTCTTATGATATAGAACTTGTATATTTGCATCTTCTTGTCATAAAGTCTCACAGCAAGAATAGACCTTGTGTGTTTAATTAGATATTGAGTCAATATCACAATGTAGGATGGCATGATGAAACTTATGAAAGCCACGTTTAAAGTTCACTAGGATATTTTGAAGTAATGTCAGATTGATCAGGTTTTTTCCGATCTGTATAGTCAGAACCTTCCACATATATATTCCTTAACCATTTAGACTTTACAAATTTCATCAAAGTAGCATGCCAACAATTTCCACAAAAATTTTGGTGCATTGATTGCTGTTCCTCACAGGACAAATTTGAAAATCCACTTCTTATTTAGAGCATTTAATATGCATTTTCAGCCACATAAATTCCATTCTCTTCTGAAACCTGATTTGTTAGTCATATAATCACCAATGATTATAAGATCCGGCATTGGCTGCTATTTTAACTGGATGAGACATAATCAATTTTTTTACCTGAATTAACCATACAACATTCTCGCTGTACAAGTCATTATTTACTATCCAACTTGCCATTTGGTCCCACTCACTCATCTTTCTGCCATATATTGATATTCGATATTCAGCCATCTGTACAAGAGCAAGACAACAGCTCAGAAACTACAATTAGAAGGTTAAAGCAAATACACAAATATTGCAGAATTTACAACAATCATGCAGCCTGAAACAAAACTTGGACACAGACACGATACTGCAAATATTAGTATTGCACAGGCACTATACATTTCAGACTTGAAACACACATATAACTGCATCCTCATAATTAATAACTGCGTGCTATGTTGGAAAACATTTCAGAATGTACTTTTGGATTGCCAGTGTCTCATTTACATCTTGGAGGATAAATGAAATCATCACCACCAAAAGGGAAGACATTCAAACATCGAAGAAAGAATGCAGTAGAAGAATCGATAAATAAAGAGCATTGTTACAACAAATAACAAAAACATGGCAAATGAATACTTATGGCTGCAAGTAACTTTAATTAGATGAAATTTCATTCAGAACATATAGAAAGCTAGTCAACCATATCCCACCCTCTTCCCACCCAAACCCAGTAAATGAATATGAGGGGTCTGGCTTCATAAATATTAAGTGTCCAATGTCAAATAAATCCACCAAGAGGTTATCAGAGACCAACTTGATATTTACTTGTTTCAAGATCTGAAAAAACTTGCTTAGTCAATTCAGCCAGGAAACGACCTGTTGGAAACAAAACAAGTTAAACAAAAAGTCAGTCAGAAAACATGACATGAGATCGACAGAATGTGCTCTAAGTTTGAAGCAGAATAAGAAGCACATGAAATGATCTAAGGACAACCCTTTAAAATACAAGTTACTATGTCCCATTAATTGCTGGCGTGTAATTTCATTAAATATAGACTGGTAAATCACATCCATTTTGGGCATGAACTTTCACCTTCCTGCCTGAGAAAGAAAAAGAAATGGAATGTACCCTGTATAAGATTATCCTGCTTCAGAAAGATCTCTCTTAATCTACTCTGACCACAGGGATTATACTTCAAATTAAATTTGTCAAAGCGATGAAAGGTGCTTTTGTCAGCATGAACATCTAAAAGGTCAACATTCAGATCATACCTGTTGAATTTTTTTCGAACAACAATTAATTAGCAGAAGTAAGAAATGGAAACCAGTTAAGAGTTAAGAGGGAGAAAGATGAATATGATTACGATAATGATAATGGCTGCTTTTTTCATCTTTTTCCCCCAAGTACAATCCTCAGAAGTTGTAATTATTACCCAGTTAAATCCAAGCTCTCAAACACCTCTTTCAAGGTCAGATATGTCCCATCTCGGAATATAACCACCTGAAATGAGCAGATAAAGCTTGTTATGTACATCAGAATTAAAGCATATAGTCGACAAATATTTCCAGCAAAAGTGTTCAACAGAATGGATCTGCGTTTAAATGTCCCCCACCCTCCCATCCACCCACCTTTTCCCTTTTATCATTATCACCTCAAGTAATTGTTTGTTGAACAAAAGGAGTGAAATATAAGAAGCTAAATGGAAATATCGAACACATTAAACAATGCGTTACCTCGTCTGGTTCCTTCCTCAACTTTGATTTTATAAACCTTAAAAGATGTTTCTGATTCATGCAAGCGGAGTGGTGAACATGAGTGTCAACTTTCCTCACATTGTAAAAATCTCGATGCGGTGCACTTTTTTGAGCCAGGAATTCTCTGTCCGCATTAAGCATTAGATGAAGGTTGAATTTCTGGGGGGCCATACACACCGAGAGTTAATTACACAAATTTGATACCTCAAACCAAAAATTGAACAATTTAAAATTACAATCAAAAGATGCATCAACCTGCTCTAGAAGAACTAGCCTGTGGTGGCATAGGGTTCGGATGTTCCCAGCTGCTATAACCTTAAGAATATAATGCAGGTCAGTGAAAAAAGTTGTAGCATCAGCTACAGGGAAAAGTTTCTCTTTCGCTGCATGGAAAGAAAAAGAACTAATAAAAAAAAGGAGGGGTAAAGGGAAAATACAATTAGGAAGTAAATTAATAATGGAGGATCAAAACAATCAAAATTCTTTGCATCTTACAGTCTTTATTGAAATAAACATGAACAACTCCATCTTCCATCTGAAAATAGTGCTGCAGGAATTTGAAATAAATTCATCAAAATAGTAACAGTAAACAGCATAGGTCAATTATTTTAAAAGAAAAGCACAAACAGAATTTGGGGTAAACGAGATTATGCACAAAAAGGCCAAGAATAGAAATCTTCATTTTTCAGAAGACTTACTTCAGATTTCACCTCTGGGATATGATCAAATGGGTTCAGAATTGGCTTTGGAGTACTGGGATCAGATATAATTTCCTTTTCCCATGGAGCAACAGCTTCTTTAAATACGTAACTTTTCCGCATTTCAAGACAATCTTGCAGAGTACGGTAGACCTCCACTTCATCTGGAGATGGTATCTCTAACAGCAACATATAACAAAGTCAAAACAACAAATCCATTTGCCGAATGCCTTTTGGCACATTCACAAATTTATGCAATGAACAGGAATGCACAAGTTAATTTGAATAAATTAAAAGTAAAACTCCCCAATATAGAGATCACGACAAGTGGAAGAAAGAGGGCAAGCCAATCCTAAGTTGCTCAGTTACTAGTCAGCATCATAACCACACATTATAAGGTCACTTTATAAAGAAAGACTCATTCACAAATCTTAAACATCTAGAAATTATTGAACAGCAATATAATAACATTATTGACCTGCAATGGCTATAATAAACAGAAAAACTTAAAACTAGAGAAAAAGAAGGGATTGCATAAGCCGAGATGGAAAACTAAAGTCAGAAATAACTGAAGGTGAATGGTATGCTTCACTATAATGCAAAAGGGAAGCAGCAGTATCAAGTAGGAAAAGTATAAATGTTAATTCAACAAGTGGTGAAGGTTTTCCTTTCGAACAATATCGGTATATACTCAAGGGCATGCTTGGATATTTAGCCAAATGCCAAAAATGGCATGCATCAGAGGGCGACAAGGATGATACCGGTGGGGGAAATTCTCAATTGTACAAAAGACTCTTGCTCTGGTTCTTTCCTCAGAATATCAGCAGCTACTGGATCAGGCTGAACACCATGCAGGTCACCAGATACACTATGTGAGCGAATCATGCTTGGTGTAGCCATGGACATTGATTCACCGTTTGCGTTGATATGGTCTGGTACATTCTGAAACATGCTTTCACACTAAGGGTTGATACAGGAATCTACTATATAAAAAGATTCGGAAAGAATCAATTTTACAGATAAATTGGCATAAGCATTTACAATTTTACAGATTCTGTCTGAGTGAGAGAGAAAGAGACAAGATTAATTGGCATAAGCATTTTCAATTAACCGTGCTACTTACTGCATTTCCATTAGTATGATGATATGTAGTGTCTAGCTTAGCACTGTCAGTCATATTTTCCTCGTCATCTGAACCTTCTACACTTTCAAATGCACTTGCACTAGCAACAGGTGATTTAGGAGACGTGGGTCGAATAAGATGTCCTGAAACAAAGAAAGTTACCATATTTTCCTGAAACAAAATAAAGTTATCGCTTCTAAGCCGAATCAAATTTGAGGATCAACTAAATTGAAAAAGAATAATAAAACATGGATGCAATCTCTGTAGCCTGATTTATTGGCAGTAGTGAGTTGGATGCCAACAAATAGTTCGCAATATAGCATAACCAGTTTTCTCTAAAGACTAAAAAGACAAATATAAGCATTTCTTTGAAAACAATCCTCTATAAAAAGAAATACATGCATTAAGCACTAGTAAGTCGACAAGCTCTTTTTTTTGTAACTTTTCAAGCTTTCTATGCTTATAAATGACTGCAACATATTCCTGAAAAGTAGTTGCAGATAGTTTTACAGCATTTAGTTCTTTTAATTAAAAAAAAAATCATCAATTTCTTTGACAAAATTTTCCTGATTGGAATCGAATGAAACTATTCGATCTCGACAGTCCACACTAATTGGAAAAAGGATCCACGTGGCATAGGATCTCATGCCTTGGCATTAACCACAAGTGATCTACATTTATTTTGTATCTCATAAACATGGTGGTTTTATGGTGTCCCGATTAAAATTACTATTCTTTTTATCCCAAAACTGACGATAGAAAAGGTGAAAACTAGCAATCTCAATTACGAAAACAAATCTTGTAAACATGACACTGGCTACTAAAAGACTAACAGCTAGTTAACAGATTTCCTGCATTTATATTAAATTTTTTGCAGTAATTTTTTACCAAAAGAAAGGAACAAGTTCATCTTGCAATAGGCAGAATACAGCTGAGGATGACCATTTGAGTTTCAAATGACTGCTGGATAAAGGCACGTCACCGCATGAATTCAGCCAACCAAATTGTATTGCTAGTATTGAAATTAAGTAATAGTTTTAATACAACCTATGTCATTATCCCTGCACTGCGCTTGAACCGGAACATATAAATCCCAATCCACTAGCTGCATAGAACTGTCATTAGTCAGCAACAAGCCTTAAAATAAGGCTACACCGATATTTCTTCACACAGCAACCCTCCACTCAAAATAATTCGTATCAAACTCATAAATTTACTTACTCCATGGAATCAATAGCAATTTCCAGCCAAGTTTTGCATTACTTTCCAAAATATCACAACACTCATCCATTCACACATCATACAACTATTCAGTACACAAAAGTTAATTAAGGTTCGATTACAACAAAACGTCCGATATTTGCATACCTTCGGGAAGCGTATGAAGCCTCGGCAAGCCCGCCGGAATAGCATCCACATGCACCGGACCGTTCCTCTTCTCCTCCACCTCACCGCCGGAAAACGTCGTCACGTCCGGCAACGATGCCGAACCGCAGCGGTAGTACCCTCCGTTCCCCTTCCTTCGTCTCCGATAGTACTTCTTAATATGCTCCTCCGAGTCATCGCCGCCGTCCTCCGCCGCCGCGACGTCGTCTCTATCCCTCTCTATCGCCTTCGCGAACTCCAGCAACTGGTTTAGGGTTTTTCTGTGCATATAGTACGCCGAAACCGCAACGAACGATGCTCCAACGAGTGCCGCCATGGCTAGATGCAGCGAATAAGCATCCATTCCAGTGTATAAGTATGGATGCACACGACCACTGCGTATATGGGAATTTACGGATGCGTAATAATAGAGAGAAAGTTGAAAAACCCTACTACTGAAGACTGGAGAGTAGAGAGTCTGGTGTGTTCTTATTCAGGAGAAACGGTGGAAGGGGAGAGCTGGCCGTATTTTATAGGTAAGAGAGAAGTTTTTTCATCAGCGAGGTTATCAAAAATCGTTCGTTCAATCAATCGATCCGCAGATTTTCCTTTGATTATTCTAATAATTTTAATTTTTATTATATATTAAATTAATTATTATGTATAAAATTTAATAAAATTTAAAATTTATATAACCATATATATATATATATAATTAAATATTAAATTTTAAAATCAAATCAATTTAAATTTATTTTTTATATAAAAAACGAATTTAACCGATTACACTAGTTGAATTAATCAATCTAATTCAATTTTTAAAAAAAGCTTTGAAAAAGCAAAAAGAGCACATTATATTACCTTCTCTTTCTCTCCTCTTGTTTGTTCTTTTTCTTTTTGTTTTCAAATTTAATTGTAGAGGAGAAAACGAATCAAACAATTTGAAATTGAACTACTAAAAGTCTAACAATAAAATTGGAATTTGGTTTCTCAACATGAACAATTTTAATTTAAAATATCAATTCTCCAACTCCAGCAGTCATAATTCAATATATATTTTACTATTAAAAACATTCAAATATAATTTAAAATTGGATAAATAAACAAATTTAAATAATATAAAATTCAACTCATCTAAATAAATAAATTTAAAAACTACACAATTCAATTTGGTTTATTATTTTCTTTTTTATTAATATAACATGGTTCGGTGTGATGCAGGAGAGTGAGATTTTGCTACGAGTGGTGTCCTATCACCACAGTTTTCCGGATTTTGTTAGCGATTTATTTACCATCATTAGTTAGAATAATCATATATTTTCTATCATTAATTGGATTATGTTGGCTTTTGGCTATTTTATTCAAAATTTGGGTGTGAGCCTTGTCCAGTTGTGACTTGTGATCCGTAGCTTTATTATTGGGAAATTTTGTTTGTATGATCTGCCGAAAAATGATGAGTTTTTTTTCCTTTTTTTTTTTTATTGGGTAGGGCCTTTCACCATTAGCTCATCCACTTTCTTCCTTGTACCAAAGTCGGTTTCGGTCGCGTTCAAGATCATGACTATGAATTACATCCAACCTGGAATAAATGTTGACGTTTTAAAATTATACATTTATGTCATTTATCTTTATCAATAAAAATATTAATAAAATTAATTTTTAAATATATATATATTTAATGAGTTGAATACTATTATAATTGTAGTCACTGTAAGATCATTATACTTTGACTTCATGAATGTTTTAGGTATCAACTCGCACAATCTTTTTCTTAGCTAGAAAAATAAATAATATATTTGATTTTGTACGAATAAATACCCAACGCGATTTGTTATGAAATGAATAATAAATTTGGTTACTGTCTGCTATACCAACTTCCTTCTTGTTAGGAGATGGATAATAATTTTATTTTTGTTGCAATACGAAAAATACTCCACTTAATTAATGTAGAGTTTGAGAGAAATAAATTTTTTATATTAAGTGGCGTACTTATGAGATATTCACAAATAAATATCAAAAAGTATAATTTAATATAATACAATGCGTAGATTATTTGAGTTTGATGAATCTCCAAACTTGGGTCTTCTACACTACATTTAGCCTAAATATTTATAGTCATTCCTTTGTTAACTTATTAATCTACTTGATTTAATTATCATTATCATCATTACTAACCATTTTGACTTAGCATGGCACATCAATAATTATTAACAAAAGCATATTATTTAATCTTTATTCATAAAGACTAGTTAAAATGTATGGCAATACACAATAATTCATTGTCTACTAAAGTTTTTAATTTGTTGAAGTAATTTCAAATTTGTCATTTTAGCTAATTTATGAGTATGTTTATATATGCATAATATTTATGTAAATTGCAAAAAGTAGTACTACGAATTATTAAGATAAGACAAAGATACACAGCTGTAATGCAATAATATCAGCACAAAATGCACCTAGAGGGAAAAGACGGCCTAACCTGATCCTGACTAGGCCAATATTCCTTGTCACTGGTCGGGCAATTTTTTTTATTTAAACCCTTTTGGACTTATTGATCTTTCATTTATAGCACGTTTGCATCTTATTACAGAAACCGTTACTTCTATCTCAAAAATAAAAATCGCACCATTCCTTAAATAGTTTATCACTTAGGTAAAATGATTTGATTTTAAAGTAATAAAATAAAATTATTAAATAATATAATCGATCAAGTATAGTTCAATCATGTAGTTTGATTTTCATCGACTATTTATGTTAACTGTTTGGAGATTGGAATTTAGGACGAAAAATACTAAAATAATATTTTGCTGCATTTTGTTTTGAATATTGAGTCTAATCATGATATATGAGCATGTTCAGTGTTTCTGTATCATAGTGGAGAAGGTGGGATTCTTTTTTCCCAACTTTTTGAGAATTTTGAATCAAGCAGTACAATTCTTGTTCTTCTTTTTTCAAACGAAAAATTATAATACTCAATGTTGGGATAGAAGGTGGACTGGACATCCTAAATATGTTTGCTTTAATTTTTTATTTTTATTTTAATTTATATTTTATTATGTATATATTGTATTTATGAATATATATTAAATGTAATAATAAACAAATATTTTTAAGGCGTTTCTTTGTTCATTTTTTTTAGTGCTTGGTTGGATTTGGATTTCGATAAGAAATAATAAGAAAAATATTTTTATTCCTTATTTTATAAAGATATTTAATGTATATCAAGAAGTGTTTCCCACTTCACCAATTTTTTGAGGATTGAAAATTTAAACAACCCTTTTTTCTTCATAGTTTAATCTCAACTGTAAAGGTATTTTTAATGAGACAAACAACAAAAGAGAGGCTTTAAAAGCTTTCGAATGTTAAATTATATTACCTTTGTCGCACGAGATAGAGACCAGAAAATAACAATTATATTATTTTTTTTTTTTTTCAATTTGTCCATAATCTTTCCAGCTTTTAATTATATTTTCTCCGAAAGGATGAGCTTTAGTGGAAAGCAAAAGAGACAATAAAATCTGGTCCCAGTTTATCCACTCAATAGATGATGGATCGATCATACGTATAGAGCTTAGAATTAAGTAATAATAGATTGTGTTTATATTTTTCTTTTATTTTTTTGGATTTTTAATTAATTTCCTTTTTTTTTTTTTTGTCGATAACTCTTGTGATTATGAAAATGTAATTCATCTTAGAAGTCGTGGTAAGTTGTTGTCTAGCCAAAAAAAGAACATTTACAGATGTTTCTACAATTTATTTTTTTAGTTTGTACATTAATTAAAAGGGAACACAAACTTATATGTAAGATTTATTACATAAATATTATTAGTCCAAAACAATAAAAAACAATTTAAAAAAAGAACATTGTATTGTTTTGCGTACATTGAATTTCTATTAATTTGAATGTGCACATTCACTTAATAAAAATAATTTCAGTGAGTAGATTGAAAATAAGCAAAAGACATTAATTAGATTATGTTCATTCGTAACCCTTTCTAAAAATCATTGTCTCAGTCCAAAAAAAAATGAAAATATTTTATCTAGTAGGTCTCACTTTTTTAATTAAAATCATAAAGTCCACCCAAAATATAAAGGGAGAAAGATCATTATGTTAGCAAATTATTATTATTGTTATTATTATTTTACAATAATACATTGTATCTAAATTTTTAATATATAGAGTACAAACTATTATATTATTCCATAATATTAAGATATAAAATATTAATAGAATAAACTGTTTATTAAGTAGATTAGTACCAACGTTAGTGATGACTCAAACCCTATATTTTTGGCTCATAAGACCTTGCCTTACTACTTATGCAAGACTATCTTGATAACGTCATAATAATTACCATCTCTACTTTTCTTGAAGAAATTTTTAGTTTTAATTTGGAATTTCATTTACCTTTTCTGAGTTCAACCAGTAAATCTAATTTTTATGGTGACACATTTTTCTGTAATCATAATCACGAGCATCAATTGATATGTTTAATATTGGAAAAAAATTGAAATCTTACGTAGTGAATATTGTAACAAGTAAATTATTTAATATTGTATTTGGATTCAAAAATTTATATTTAAAAAAAAAAGAATTTAAAGATATAATCTAAAATGATGCGAGGAGTACATTGCAACTAAGAATTTAAGAGTTAAAAATTTACAACTTATTTGGATAATTTTTAGTTATTATAAATGATAAAAATAATTCAGCAATCATTTTTACATATTTTGACATATTTTTCAATCATTCTCATCGATAATGATATCTTCTTAATATTTTTATTTATTATAAATTATAAGGTAGAGTTGAAAATAAATTAAATTATTCGATATTCTACTCGAGATCAATTGAATAAAAGTTTATTGAGTCGATTTGTTAAACGTAACGATCAAATTTTAACAAAATTTTTCATTGGATAAGACTGAAACTTGACTCAATTAATAAAATAAATAAATAAATATATGTGTAAAACAAATCAAGTTAATAAAGTTCGATTCGTATTTGATTCGATTAATACTCATTCAAAATTGATTCGATTAACAATCAAATAAATTCAAATATAATTTTTAAAACTCAATAAAAATTTAAATAAATTTAAATAATAATATTTTATTCAACTAAATTTGATACGCCCTTATTCTAATATATATATATATCTATATATATATCACTCCCTGTTATCTAAGTCGTTCATTCAATTGAAAGGCACTAGCGCACAAAGCCAAACTTGTCCAAATTAAAATATCTCACTTATTTGTTATTACCTTGGAATTGGGGTCCTAAGGATTATTGGTGTGAAATGGGCCACGTCTGATGAATGAACTGATTATCCATGGGCCTAAATATGAAATCTCTACTAGTTTTCGTTAGCCCAAACCGCTTTTGGGCTTCACACTCTGGGAGCCTAGACTCCCGTTTGGGCTGGAGAAGCAGTTTGTTGCAGAATTTGATCCCTACATGAGATTAGCAAAGCGAGATGATTATTAATTATATTAAAGAGGAGAAATGAGTGGAACTTAACTTTAAATTAACAAATTATGAGATGAGCGGAGGTTAAAATTGACTAAGTATGGCACCTTTACACCTATTAATTATTAATTAATAAATACTTAATTTAAAAAAAGAGTTAATCAAGGGAATTAAAGTGTTCATATCCCGACCGGAGTAAACTCAAATGCTGACCCAAGCCAACCAAGAAACGCCACGTCATTGCGACATTGATGCGTACCATACACCCACACCAACGGAGCACTAAATGACAGAGTTGCATTGAAATAGGGAGAGAGTTATCACAAGAGATTCAATCGGAAGCTAATAGCTCTCCCCGTTTCTGCAATGACCTCTTTAGTCAACACTGTCTACTCAATAAGATTATCATCCAATGCCAAGACACTCAACCAACTCCAAAATCGACGGCTCGCTGCGAAACCAAGCTGTATTTCTTTCAACAGTAAGCTTATTTCTTCAAAGCTTCACGATGATGTTTTGAGTACTATTTGAATGCTTCAAGGAAATGTTTGCTCTACTTATTTGTATGCATTGAGTTGTCTTAGGGCGGAGACTTGTAGTGAGGGCTACGGAAACTGATACAAACGAAGGTACGGTGGGCTTTATTTTATTTTATTTTTTATTTTTTTTTTGTTTTGAATAGTGAGTTAATTTAGTTATCTGGAAGAATATTTTGAATGATTGAAGTGGATTGCATGTGGGAGTTGGGTTTAAATCGGTTTTTTGGGATATTTGGTTGATGTGTGGCAGTTGGAGCAAAGGCACCAGATAAGGCACCGGCCAAGAGTGGTTCGAGCATTAATCAGATTCTTGGTATCAAAGGAGCCAAGCAAGAAACTGTGAGTTTATTAAACTTTAACACATGAATTTATGCAAATTGATTTTGGGGACTAGTAGCCCCCATATACCTGCCCATATTGCAGGGGCTGACAGTAGTATTCAATTTGAAAATGAAGAAAAATCACCACCTTGTTGAACTTTGTCTCAGAATAAAAATTCCTTCACATGCATTATAGAACAAGAGAAACCACTGATAATCAGATTGAGTAAGAAAAGCATCAGCATTCTGTTCAAAAGTTAGAAGATTTAGGTGTTCAAGGCTGAGACTCCGAGTTTGGGACCTGGGCATAATTGGTAAAAAAGAAAAATTCCCCTGACTCAGCTAAAACGTGCTGTATAAACAATAAACGCACGCAATTTGAGTTTGATAATTTTTGCACTCTGTACTTATCTGATTCAGCATGGTGATAGAAATATAGCTTGCCGATAATACATCACCACTGGCCCTTCTTTCAAGGATATGCAAGCAGTAACAGATTAATTAAATTAATACGCTTACATCTGTTCAGTTTTAACAAGATTATCCTACTTGGTGTTATACATATGTGGTTGAAGCTAATATATCATAGTAATAAGAAGCTAACCAGCTAAACCAATGGTCAGACGGTCATTAAACAATTCCCGTCACTAGAGAAGTTTATTCTTTTTATTTTGGTATGATTTCATCCAAGGAAAAACCTGATAGATGGAACTAATAATGCCAGCCATCTGTATAGTTGAAGGTGATGGTCAAAGGGTGAATCAGGTGGACGTGAAGGGATTAGCTGACATGACATCATTTCTTTGGACCAAACTGAATCCTCACTCTGTAGATGCATTGGTCATGCAGTTTGAAACTGTTTACAATTGCTATAGGATGTCATTAGTGAAATATGTGCTAACTAATTGTTTCAGTGGCTTGACATAGTGGTTGACCATAGAGACTGAAGAAAGCTACTTGAAACCTTCATTAGTGAAATATGTGCTAACTAATTGCTTCAGTGGCTTGACATAGTGGTTGACCATGGAGACTGAAGAAAGCTACTTGAAACCACCATACAGGCACGCACAAACCCTTTAATATTTGCAAAATAAACTAGGTAAGGCTTGCATGCTTTGAAGAAGCATTCTAGCTCAAAATTGTATTAAGACGGCATCGTGCTGAAGTTTGTGACCTCTGTGTGAAAGACTTCGTGAGTCTCCAGTTATTTTTTTTTCCTATAACGAATGCGATCTTGCTGAGTGCTTTGCGAAGGTAGATTACAGAAACAATTTCTTTGACATTATCACTATTGATTTCAGCTTCTTCTTTTTCCCTGTCAAACAATAATAAGCATGCCTGCATGAATGAGTATGTAAATTTGAGAAATATATAAAGGAAAGACAAATGAGAGAAAGAAAGTTTATGGGTAATGAGTAATCATCCTTCGTGTAGATGATGATATGCTAGGTTTAGTTAATTAATGTCATGCTTCTTCAGGATAAGTGGAAAATTCGAGTTCAGCTCACTAAGCCTGTTACATGGCCTCCTCTTGTTTGGGGTGTAGTCTGTGGAGCTGCGGCATCAGGTAATTTCTCACTCTTCCTGCTATTACACATTGGCAACATGCAGCTTCTTAATATCACCAGTCCAAAATACTGATAACTTGTTGAGTGGTGTTTTAATGCCTGCCATCAGGTAGTTTGCTTAATGCAAGGGCGACTTTTGAGCCAATTTACAATAACTGCCATTCAACTTGTAAAAAACTATATATTTGTGTGTAATTTTATGACTGTATTATGTATTGAATTGGTTGTATCACCATTATATAGCATCATTAGTTAGTGATACCATGGTTTACAGTCGCTGGCACTTAATACTTTTGGTTGCTTCATAAGTTAACTATTTCACTTGACTCCATTTCTTGATAAACAAAATAGTTAATTTCTCATTTATGCTCTCTACATCTGTTACAATTCCTATACTTACCACTGCTACTTTCTCACAGGAAACTTCCACTGGACCTTGGAAGATGTAGCTAAATCAATTGTCTGTATGATTATGTCTGGTCCTTGTCTAACTGGCTACACTCAGGTACTTCTTGCATTAACTTAATGTTGACTACTTTGGCAACTTGTGTATTTGCTTCAGAATCTTAGCTATGTAATTTATTGCACTTCAACCTGTAGACGATAAATGATTGGTATGATAGAGAGATCGATGCCATTAATGAACCTTATCGCCCGATTCCTTCAGGAGCAATATCTGAGGATGAGGTATGTGATGTTTCAGTTGTTGCCTGGAATAAAATGAGCTCATTCTCCAATATTAAACACAAATGTCATCAGGTGATTACACAAATTTGGGTGCTGCTCCTGGGAGGCCTTGGCTTGGCTGGTCTATTAGATGTGTGGGTAGGTCTTCAAAATAGGTGTCTCTTCTCTTGCAAATGTTCTAATTGTTTTCTAATAGCTCTTTCTATATAGGCAGGGCATAATTTTCCAGTGATATTTTACCTTGCCCTTGGTGGATCCTTGCTGTCCTACATATATTCAGCTCCACCTTTAAAGGTATTCCCATCATCTTTCACCTTGATATAATTGTTCACTTTCAAACTTTAAAAAAGGACAAGCTAACAGAAACTCCAATATGTCTGTATTGCAGCTCAAACAAAATGGATGGATTGGCAATTTCGCCCTAGGAGCAAGCTATATAAGTTTGCCTTGGTAATAATTTAACTTTCATATTCTTATAACTTATGTTGAAAGCATTGAATTTTCTTGGATAATTGCTTATATATGAAAAGGTAATATATTATCAACTGCTTTTAGATGATCCTTGGGAGTTTTCTGCTCTCTAGTGCTCCTCTGTTGAGAACCGAATTTAGGAGAAAGCCTAATTTCTTCCAGCCACTTTAGATGTCCAGTAAAATAATTATTGGTTTAATGTGGTTAATTTTGTTTGGATAATTGCTTACGTATGAAATTAATATGTGGATTCAACATTAAAATGTTAGCTATGTTGTGCCATATTTCTGGACTTAATTGTCATAATTGCTACCAAGGTATGCTATGAACAGGATGCATGGTTTTCCCTGCTGTAGTATGTGTCATAAAGTTCAAAAAGCCTCAATATATGATGCATAACACTTTGTCTGAATTTCCCAATTATAGGTGGGCTGGTCAAGCATTGTTTGGGACCCTTACGCCCGACATTATTGTTCTAACACTGCTTTACAGTATAGCTGGTGTATGTGATACCTCTTCTTTCATCTTGACCTCTTTATATGCTGCATACAGATAAATTCTTATTTACCTTTCCTGTATTATGTTTTAGCTGGGTATAGCAATTGTAAATGACTTCAAGAGTGTTGAAGGAGATCGAAAAATGGGACTACAGGTACCTTCTAGTGCTAACTTTGATTTGATAGATTCATATAGAGTGGCATATACATCTGTATTTTAGTGAGCTAACTTTTATAATATTACATGGTGACATCCTTACAGTCACTTCCGGTGGCTTTTGGCTCTGAGGCTGCAAAATGGATCTGTGTTGGTGCTATTGACATAACTCAGATATCTGTGGCAGGTGAATTTTTACTATTGACTCATATGATAACTTTTCCAGTTTATAGTACCAAACTAGACATCCGAGGCCTTATTTGTTTACATTTTCATTTTCATTTTCATCGTTTTCAAGTGTATTTATCATTTTTGCATTGACTTCTGTGTGATGAAAAATCTTGACTTAGAAAATGATATTTTAATGTAAGAGTAACAATTAGTGGTCTCATTACTTTCTTCTCATTACTTTCTTTGTGTCTCATAAGTCAAATTATGTTGGGTTGAGAAATTATTATTTACTATATTGTGGATCACATTGCAGAAAGAGAAACTATTATTTAATTAGTCAGTGGATTTAATTTTTAAAATAGTGAAATATTGTATCAAACATTAATAATATGAGTCCTACTATTGGTATGAAAACAAAAACAAGTGGTATTTTTGTGAAAATAGGTAAAACAAACATGATTTGGTGTTTTAAATAGCAGAAAAGGCAAAAAACAAAAGCGAAAATAAAAACAAACTAGGCCTGAGCTTCTGCCAGTGGTTGGTTTTTAGCTCTAACTCTAACTATATATAAGCAGGCCTATTTACAGATACAAAATATTAGCATGAGTGATATGCAACAAGGAAGGCACATATGAAAACCAATTTCATTTTCTTCTAATTTTCACCCAGTACCAATATTCTGTCACAAGCCTTTGTCTATGGTTGCGAATGATACTTCGTCACACACCATCTATTTGAGCACCAACTTTAATATTTTCATGTCCAGCCATAGGATGTCCAATTATTCAACTTAGTATTTATGAATACACTAGGTTTAAGATTGAAATGTCTTATCCGCCATGCCTGCCACTCCCTCCCTCTCCTGCCATGTCCAACTTCATTGAGATACCGGAAAGAAATGATGTGCTAAGAGTGATGTCGATTTTAAATTCCAACAAGTTTCTGAGGACTAGTGAAACAAATGAAATTGAATGGTCATTAATGTGTATAATGGAACTGATCTACTTGATGAAAGACTGGTCACATCAATCTTTTTAATTATTCTTGAAACATAGCATCTGTCTGTCTCCTTGTTTCCCCCACAAGAATATAGCCGAAAATATTTACTTTTGGCATAAATTTCCTTATAATGGCATAAGTTGTTGTTGCAGGTTATCTTCTTGGTGCGGAAAACCGTATTATGCTTTAGCACTTCTAGGCTTAATCGTCCCACAAGTCTTTTTCCAGGTAAAGATTGTTAATATGTTATTGAGGATTGGCTTTGTATATAATTCCAGCTTGGGGGTGGGCATTCATGGTCACCCTTAGCTTGGCTTTCTGCCTTGAGCTCGAGAACATGTGATTCCTCCATATGATGTGCTTATAAAAAGTGTGAAGACAATGAAAAAATTTGCTTGGCTTAACAAGAAGTAGAATAAGATAGTAAGGTTGTTAAGTCTTGGAGATTCATTAAAATGTTTTGTACAAATATATACTCTGTCAAATTCAAGATTTGTTTCGGAGTATATATGTGCCACCTGACTTTAAGAAACTCTTTAACATTCTAGAAAATTGCCAAAAATTTTGATGCTAGTAAAGAATACAGTTACTTGCATCTTGGTGGAATTCTATTTTTTCTATTAAGACTTATCATATGCTGCTCTAACATGTAAATATCACTACATCTAATGCAGTTCAAGTACTTCCTCAAAGATCCAGTGAAATATGATGTCAAGTATCAGGTACTTCGTCTGTCATGCAAAACCTTATTTATATTATATTCACACAGATTTCTGTGGATTCATGCTCATGATTCATGAATAAAACTCACGGAAGATGGGTGAACTGAGAATTTTGTATTTGATTTGTATGACAAACTTGCGTAGCCAGCCGATGAACACAAATTTTTAATTTGATCCATGTATGTACTTAACGAGTTGTTGCATACTATGTATATGCTGCTGGGTTTACTTACTCCATATTCGATTTCAGGCTAGTGCACAACCATTTCTTATACTTGGTCTATTAGTCACTGCTTTAGCAACTAGCCATTGAATCCTCTCGTCGAAGATCAAAGTCAGAAATTGAGAAGATACGTGCTCCCGCGAAGAGCAAAAAAGTCCGGAGTGCCCGTCTGTATATGCTCATCTGCGTAGCTTCCACAAATGCTGAGCTGCTTGTATGTAGATTTCGCTAATTTTAGGTTATTTTCATCATCCATTTTGTCCTAGAAGAAATATTCTCTTTATGCAGCAAGGTCAGCCTTCTACTTTCTCTGCCCTGGTTTCAGACACCATCTCTTACTAGACCTTTTGTCAAATTAAAGAACCGCGTATCCAAACATAGTCTCATGGATTCTTTGTAACTTACGCTATTTCTTTTTTAATAATTAAATTTTGATGAGAAACGGGCGAAGTGAAGAATTGTCACTACAGCGAAGTGAAGTGTATTTGAACTAGTCAATTGAATTTGATCGATTAAATTGAGATATTAATTTCACATTTATTTTGAAAAAAAAATATTTGATTTATTTGTTTTTGAATGTTTACTAAAAAGCATCTTTGACGATAGAATATTATTTTTCAAAATGAGGTACATATATGCTCTGAAAATGGGTGTAATTTCCTAAAATGTTTTGGCAAAAATCTAAAAAAAAAAAGAGAAAAAGCACATTTTCAGTTTAACATGCAAAAATATTTTTTACCAATTCGAACTTGCCCGCTAACTTATGTTGATCCGTCGTTGGTTTTTATGTTTATTTTCATAAATAAAAATATTTTTACAATAATAATAATTAATCTAACTATAATACTTAAATCATCCAATGAGATGAAGCCAGCAGTTATACCACACCAGGTGAAGTTGAATATGCTGCATTTTGAAAAATAAATTAGTCTATACTTCAATAAATTTTATAAAAACAAACGATTTTAGTGCAATTAATTATTTTATTTATATCGATATAGGATTTGTCGTCAATATATAGTTATAACTTACTTGAATTTAAAATTTGATAGTAAATTAGAAAGTTGAAAATAGATAAACAAAACGAAATAAATTTTACTAGCAAGTTCTTTTTTATTAAAGTAAATTTTTATTTTATTTTTTTTTGTGAATGAGTAAAAAAAAAAAAAGAGAAGAAATATGTATATATTTATTTTGGGTATATTTTTTATAGTTGTGGTGCTTCAAAATTAAGTATGCCACACACATGGTATTTAAGTGCCAAAGTGTAGAAACGGTTACAGTTGGAATAACAAAATATTTTTTATTCCTTAGCTATATACACACAGAAATTAAAAAATAATTAAAAAATTATGGTTGTATATTATCGCAATTAGGGAGATGAACTAAGAGTTTAAATTGCTTCATCCCATTGTCAAGTCCTGATGATCAAAACCAGCATTCCAGGAATTGTCAATATATGATCTTTTTCCAAATATGATGGATTGAGACAAACTATACATTATGCAATGTATAGTTGGCTGAAACAATGGATAATTGTGAGCTTGGAACTCACTTTCCATAAATTTTATTACATATTGTTATGAACAAAACCGAAAAACTATTATTCACCAAAGAGTGAATATAACCAAGAGGAATGTACCATGCACATTATGACACAAAAACAAGAGGAGAAGAATGATAGAAACACATCGAGAAGACCATCAAAGTGAAGAACCATGGCATCTGAAGAACCTGATCTTGTCGTTCCGTTTAACTAACGAGGGCTATTGATTGCATGTAACAACCGGCTGTCCAAACTGTACTGTCCAGAGTACTCCCCAGTACTGAAATCAGGATTCACTGAAACTGGATAAAGATCAGGTTGCTCACTTGTTAATCCCATGTTTTCTCCAGGGATTTCTTCTTGTTTCTGGGAATGTAAATTATATTTTCTCAACCTTTCCAATTCCATTGACACTTCTTTCATGGTTGGTCTTTCTTCGCCGTTTAACTTGAGACATCTTTTAACAAGCTCAGCAACTGCACCAATTTGCTCCAAACTCCCTTCCCTCAAAATTCTAGGCTCGATAATTTGGAACAGGCGATTTTCCTTCATGGAAACTACACAGTAAGTAGCCAGGTTCCTCTCTTCTTCACTCTTTTCTGTAGACAGAGGTTTTCTCCCTGTCAGGAGCTCTGCCAAAACCACCCCAAAGCTATAAACATCGCTTTTCTCTGTCAATTGGCTTGTATGGAAATACTCAGGATCAAGATAACCCAAGGTTCCCTGTACAAGAGTAGTCACTTGTGTTTGGTCAATAGGCACCAATCTTGATGCTCCAAAATCTGATATTTTTGCAGTGTAATAATCATCTAACAATATATTGGGAGACTTAACATCTCTATGGATAATCGGCATTGCTGCTGCAGAATGCAGATAGGCAAGTGCACCAGCAGCCTCTGTCGCAATCCTCAGCCTATTTTCCCAAGAAAACCAGGACATCCCCCCACTGTTGTGGATATGGTGAAACAGTGTGCCATTTGAGACGTATTCATATACTAACAAAGGAACTTCAGTTTCCAAACAACATCCCAATAGTTTAACCACATTTCTGTGGTTAACCTGAGTCAGAATAACCACCTCATTGATGAATAGCTCTATTTGACTCTGATCCATTATTCTGGACTTCTTGATTGCAACTACACGTTGATCGCTCAGAATCCCTTCGTAAACTGTTCCATAACCCCCTCGACCAAGGATTCGATCTTCGGAATAATTGTTGGTGGCCTTCTCAAGCTCTTCAGCAGAAAATATTTTAGCTGATCCCATGCTACCCTCATTAGAAGAAAGTTGCTGCTTCAATAGAAAACCACCATTTTGCTGGAAGAATTTCTCTCTGAGTCTAATAAGTTTCCTCTTCTGGATGCTAAAATATATCCAAGTAATGCCAATTATCACAGCCAAGAAGCCAAAACCTAAACCTGCAAATTCACATTTTAACATCCTACATATCAAACCAAAGTTAACCACATTGAAGCAACTGGAACCAATGCAACGTTAATTAGACTCTGCTGGTCATCTTAGGTATCGATGTATTTGTTAGCAGTATCCACCTAGGCATATACACTGGATGTCATGTTTATGCACAAAATGTATAAATCATCCATCAACATACGTAAAGGTACATATCACAATATTCTAAGGGTACACAGGTTAGGCGGTTCATTTGTGAAATTCTCAAATACAGCTTAACCATTGCAATTCTCAACTTGAGTGTTATCACTTTACTCCTATCTTTTGCAATTCTCAATTTAATTGCAATATCCAATAATTACTAGAAGAAGTTTCTTGAGTTCATTTACATTTCTTATGATTATGAGTAAGAAAAACAGGGAGTATTTATCAAGATTTCAAATCATGCAGCAGAATTTTAATATAGAAGCTTTAATCACATGGAATCTGATATTATATGGTCTAACTCCTTGGCCGTGGGTCCATAAGGATGCTAAGAGCTCTAATTTGGAGGTTAATGACATAAACAGCATTTGAGTGAAAATGAGGTAGAGAAATGTATGTCCCTGCTAGCATGTCGAAACAAGGGTGAGTTCAGTGTGGAAAAATTGTTTGGAGCCTAAAACAAATTTAGAAATCTTTCCTTCTGGTGCTGATTTCCATAGCCATTTCTGATATTTTATTTCTACTTTGGTGTACTAAAGTATACAGTACCTATTACCACCTTATACCTCCTAGCAGCTGCAATCTTTGCTTTGGTTCAATATTCGATTTTATCTTCATCCAACACAATTAAAAAGAAAGGAGATAGACAAGAAATCTTATCATTCACAAGTACCTAATGAGAACTTCATTGCTGGGAATGGTGAAGTCTGTTTAATGCAGCCACGGCCATCTTTTGTGCCATCACCAATGAATCCATGTGGACACGAGCAGTTATAAGTACCTGGAGTATTAGTGCATATCCCTTGTGGATCACATGGGCTATTCTCACATTCATTTGTGTCTGAAAGTCAGAAATGAACGTCAGAATAGTCAGCTCATCAAACTTTAAAAATGTGAACTGAGAAGTTTCTTACTTGACTGATAACTTGATTGTGGTCTAAAAGCCAAAAAAGCTAACCTTTGCAGCCTGGCTCAAGATATGGATTGCCCTCATATCCCTCAAAGCAGCTACAGCGATATCCACCAAGATCGGTGTCAGAATCTATGCATTTACTATTCTTCTGACATGCAAAATCATTGGATTTCTGAGCTTCAGTGCAAGTTTGATTCCCAATCACCCAGTCCAGGACTATTGGGACATTTTCGATGGTTCTATTTTTAAATGTCTCATCCTTGAGGTCAGATGAATGAAATGTGAAGCTGTCCTGCTCTGCAAGAAAGGCATAACCACAAGGATCAAAGGACCAGACATTAGTGTGATTATCAAGGCTGCCAAGTGAAGCAACAAAACTCTGTAGGCCCTTTGGTATTGAGGTCTGGCAACAACCAATTCCAGTACAATAACCATCAAGAAGATCCTCGCTTGCAGAACAAAGGGAAACACCCGCTGGTGAAATTAGTCCCGTCTCTTCCTGATATTAAGGCAAGATCATCACATCCGACGATTGTGAACTTATTTGCATCAGAAAAGCTAAAATAAGGAGCTAACCGGATTCTGACTGGGTTTGCCCTGGTCAAGTTGCCTAGCTGGTTGTAACAGCTTGCAGCCACCCAGTTCTTAATCCGCATTTGGGAGTCTGATATATCAATAACTTCAAGATTTCCTTTTGCACTATAGGGCTTGGGAGGGTTGAAAGAAGTATTGCAGTTGATATCAAACCAGGGGTCTATAGAACACCCTGAGCCTAGGCCAATGCCAAATGGATATGGAACAGTTAAATTACCACACTTCCGTTGGCAGCCAGGCTTAGTTATGTTGACACCTTTTGTGATGGTTGTGGGAGGTCTGGTTCTGTCGGTTTCATTAGAAGCCGCCAAAGCCCACTCAAGCCATACGAAATGGAAGAAAAGAGAGTACAGAAGAATGTTTGTTAGCAT
>JAGSPU010001536.1:0-23705 GCA_019321725.1 Paulownia fortunei
TCATATTTTGAAGGACTTGTACCCATAGTCAGGACTTGTCATCCCATCTTCCCAGTCTCCCATCCTGCGCCCGCCAAAAACTACCTGTTGGATGCCCAAATATCTGCCATAGAAGAGGGTCGGTCAATTTGATTTCTGATGCATAGTCACATTAAGAATAAAAAAAATTTGGACAAACCATATGATGATGCAGAAAAGTTAATCGCAATAAATGCCACTACAGAATTCGAAAATATTGGAGGCTTACTCTGAGCTTAATACAGTCAAGCAGTTAAGAAGAATGTCTATTGAAAAGAAATCAGCTGTACCAAGGTCAACCCTATTACGACATTCAAAAATGACATTAGTACTAAGAAAGCCAGAATAGAATCTAATATAGCATAAACTGAAAAAAAGGCCATCCAGATCTCATACCAGACCCTGCCCCAGTTGTCTTGGAATTCAACATCACTTATATCATGAAATGATGAAGGCATCACCTTAAAACCCTTATCTGCATCGTAGAGAGGATCGAACTCCATTGATGAGTTTGCCAACTGCATTAGTTAAGAGCTAATTTAACATCTTTTCTGAACATTATTTTGCCTTGAGAAAAACTATACCAGAGTACAAAGTTATCCAACAAACTACAATAAGCAAATGTTTATTACTTCTATTTTCATGTGTTCCCACAAAACAAAAAATGGACATGTTACTGCCATAATCTTGAAAAATTATAATGCTAGGACTATCATCTTACAACATAATGAACAAATATAAAAGAAGTATGACAATCAAAGGAATGAATGACCAACTGTTTTAATCGAGTTGTTAGCATATGAAGGAAAATACAAATGGTAATCTACACTAACTAAATTGCAAGAACCTTGCTCAGGAAACATAAACAAATAGAAATTAACATTTGTGACAGCTGAAATATTGTAGTTCAGCAACTGCATATCCAGTTTTCCTACTTTTCCATTTATTTTCAAATGACGCTCTTTATTTAACCATGAGCACAAAGGATACATTAAAAAAAAGGAGAATAAGGAAAAGGTTTTCTGCATTCATTTAGAAATGTTTTCTGTATGTCCGCCATGGAATGATGACGAATGATGATAAATGAAAAGAGACTTGTGTTTGTTGGATTGAACAAACAACAGAAGAAAATCGCCGGAATGAGCGAGAAATTCAGGCCACAGAAAATCGTGGCTCTGATACCAAAACAAAAAGGAGAGGAAAAGGTTTTCTATTCTATGATCAGATGATATGACATAATAATCTTAATGTATTTTACTCATCATTCATGTCATATTTTAGATGCTGTCTTTAGACTGTAGCACCTGTCTCTCCATAACTTCTGAAAATTGAAGGATTTCTATGAAGAAAGACCCCTGAACTAATAATAGTTATCAACATATGGACTCTCCTAAATAAATGCTTATTTTGGATGATAAAATACAATTAGCAGCGCTTGTGTTCTTCCATGAAATACCCCCTTATATTTACTTCTTTTTAGAGCCACTATCACTGAGATCTCAATAAGCAAGGAAGATGTGAGGGCAGATACAAATAAGCACAACAAGAAACATGAATATCAAGAAGGCTGAACCTGTAAATTGGCTGAATTAAATGCACCTAAGCGACCCATCACGTACCATGATTGAATAACCTGTCGCATAAGTATAACAAAGATATTAAGGCTTGCGCTTAGAGATACTATTCACTACAAGAGATAACAAGAAACAAATGATAAAGAAATTTATGACTTCCCAAATAGTTAATAAGACAGAAAGCAGTGTAAAAGGAAGGCTAAGAAAGAGAATCTACATACACTACCAAGAAGGTCAACATCTCGATCAGAAGGTGATCCATATAACTCAAACCATATGTAGGAATCAAGAGGATTAAAACTGCAATCACGACAATAAAATCTATAAGCATCATCTTAATATTTATCAACAATCATAATAAATTATATTAGGAGATGCGGAACAATGATGATAAGTTTTCATGCAAAACTAGCAAATTTGTGTTCTTTTTAGTACAAAACAAATTTCTTAATAGTGCGTAAAAATGCTTTCAGCAATACATAGACACAACCGCTATCCTACGCAAACACAATAGTGTTAGTTGGATTATATGAAAGAAATCACTTCACCCTAAGAATTCCTTTTCCTACTCATTTTACAGCCGAAACATTAATTTGAAAAGTATGAACAAAATTGACAACACATGGAATCAAGAGAAGGATCTATTTTTTGCCGTCTTCAAGTCACAATTAATTTTATAGAAGATAACACCAACTGTTCAGATAATGAAAAAAGTAGAGAAAGCATCATAAAATGATGCAACAAATGCTCAAACCATTGATAGAGTTTCATGGTAATACTATACCAAAATCAGCACAGGGAAAACAACAGAAACAGGACAAGGGAAAAGTTAACAGGCACCATAAGGTAATAATTATAGGATCACATATTCCATGTAAAGCTACACTGACATGTGGCAAGAGAAACAACCGCTAAAATATGTGATTGCTCCTACTGCTTCGAGTCCGCTCACACACTCATTGAGCTAAAACCTCTCAGAACTGCTTCTTTCTCTGTGGCTTTTGAGAACTGCTCGTTGCTCTGTGGCCCGCTTATCAATCTTATGTGGTTCATAGGAATAGAAAGGAATGCTGCCACTCCACCTTAAGTTTTTAGGGCTTACAGACCGATCAGCATCCGAGGGCATGGGTCAAATTGATAACAAAAACATGCACCTTATCCATCACTAGTTACCTTAATTTAAGAATATAAAGAATATATTCCGCGCAGTTGCTCAAACTATATAAAAAATTTCAATTGGATATTCCTGAGTTTACTGCTAATTCAATCTTCTCAATCATACTCCAAAATAAAAAGAGCAGAAATAAAAGAAATAGAAGGTCACATACAAAATTGGAAAGGCACGGGAAGTATAAAAATAGGAATGAGCTTATTTCTGGGGAAAAAATAGAACTAGTAGCACGAGGAAGATCAGCTTCATAAAACAGATTTGCAACTTCTGTCAAATTTGACAAGTATATCCAAATACTACTATTACAATAAAAGCAGCAGGTTGAGTTTATATGCACACTCTGTCCATAGTTTAAAGTGCAACAATTTTGTGGTCAAATGTCAACTTGTGACACTGTGTTTAATCTTGTTATATGATCATCTTTATCAAAAAGCTTTAAATTGGCATTTATTATCTTCTACTTAATAGCATTGCCATGGTTGTTCCCTACCTTTTTGTCTTTGTTTACATTAATGAGGCAGGATTATAGAGCTGGAGTAGCCATACTTTAGACAAACCAGACTACGTATCACTAATCATATCCTCAACCAAGATTGGGCAGCCAGAAGTTTTAAGGCCATCCAAACTGATGATATTAATAAAAATGCATCCAAATCAACACATACCAAATCAAGAAGTTTTAAATGCTAAACACGTTTTAATACTTATAACACTCATCATTTGTCTTCCATCAGTTAAAGAAAAAGTCAAAGCATATTTTCAATATTTTGGTTTTTAGACTGCATTAAAAAGTGACATAGGTAACAAAAAATACAAAATATGTGCCAAAATTTGTTGTGCTTATTCTATAGTGTGAAAAGAATATATAAAAATAAACAAAGCTACTTCATACACATATAAGTTCCATTGTGATTGATACCAGTAATTGAATACTCAAAATGAGGCAGGGAAGTGTGAGGAGTTTAAGAGGGATGAGTAACAGAGAAAGGAACTGAGAAAAGAGAAACATGGAGGAGCATCAAATAAATGCAAGTAAAAGGTGCATTACTCTCTAAAGCTAACTTTGAATGCAAGGACAGATCCGGATTTAGATTTTTGGAAATCTCTCCCCTTCTTTCGAACTCTTTCTTCAACCTATTAAATATAGAAAAGAGAGTTACATTCGAACACACAAACTTTTATCTGTAAATGTATACTTTGCACCAAAAGAAGATGGACCTCAACGATAGCAAAGACAACAATATAGACAACCAGAATCACAAAAACACAAAGACAACAGATTTTACACAGCCCATACAATACTTACAAGGCATATTTGATGCACTTCAATCTTAGCTCATCAATAAACTGATGCATGCAGGTATTTTAAAAGGTCAGACCAGGCAAATACGGAGTCAATAGCTCAAGTCAATGAAGCCCTCCTTAACTATCTGTGAAGGGCTCAAAAATCCTAGTTGACCCTTGAACTCACAGCAGAAGTTATGATGTCATTCCTTATTACACAAAATAATGACAACTTGTTGGCAATAATGTTAATTTTCAAGCAGTTGCTCCTGAAATACATTGCAAATGTCCAGATCATTCATTTCTATACTTTATGTCCAAACAGCTTTTTGTGTTTTACATTGCAGTCGATTTTGTAGTGTACGGACAATCAACAAAAAATTCAGATCGAGGGAGATCTATGAGCGATTGTTCCAGATCAACATAAATGCTTGTTCAAAGCGGTTTACAGGACTGCTCTCAAGTTTTCCTCATTTCATCTTATACATATAACAATGGAGTACCTAATACATAAATTTTCTCAAAAACTTTTTTCACAGTTAGGTCATGCCTTGAGCCTGATAAAACTGTAACTTTAACCATATGGAACCACTAAACAAGAAATATCAACAGAACTTGCACATAAGAATTTCGAAGGACAGTGTAACTTGGCACAGATGGACACTTTTATTCCAACACAAGGGGAAACTTCCACAAATTGAAAGGGAGTTGGAAACTTCTCTAGTCAACCCAAGAATGAAGAAGGCAAGCACAGTGTTCTGCCATCGGTTGAATTCTCAAAATCTTTCAACAATTGGACACAATTCAAACAAACATTAACTTACTCTTTTTCTCATGAGGTCAGGGTTACCAATGCTATCTCCCAGAACAGATCTAAGCTCAGAATCATTTCTACAGGCATCTTCCAACACCCTGCACATGATTCAAAACAAAGAAATAGCCATCTATAGCTACACCTGTAAATGCAGTCAAAGAAACAAGAACTGAACCACAAACGGAAAAGCAAAAATTACTTGCCCAAGCAGGATAATTGTGGAGACGCTCATAATCACGTTTCCGCTTTTCTCCGAACTTTCAATAAACGGCGTCCTCTTGCTGTAGTCCCTGTCCCTTTGGCAGCCTTTTCATTTAGAACACCACTGCTACTTTCACTGCTTGTACTTGGGGTCGTATCAATGCCTTGATCAATATTCCCTCTAAAATCCTTCTGTGCCAATGCTACTATAGGCAGTAGCATATGCCGCCAAGGTTTCCTAATAGCAGGAACTGTTACATTATTTTGAGGCATTGCTGGAAATTGAGCTGCTGAGAGTGGACGTGAAGAGGAAGGAAGTTCCTTCCACATGGTGAAACAGGAGCATTGTGCATACGCACAAGACATATCCATTTGTTTCCTCTGTTGATTATCTGCAGATACATCTCATCTCATCAATACAAAAAGATGCGCAAATCCTTCTGTTTTTTTACCTAAATTAATTTGTCTTCTACTCTTGGATTGATCATGCATGGAGGAAAGCAAATTCAAGATAAAAGAATGTTTTACTAAACATTGCAACCATTTTATTCTGTGTTTTTCTACAAAATTCCATTTCATTCATCAATCCGACACAGGTTACAAATAAAATTAAGTTTAGAAAAATCTGAATTTCATTAATCAAAAATTGACAAAATTATTGAAATATGTTAAAGTAATTTGATGACAATCGGCACCCACTTCTTTCACTGTTTAAATAGACAAACTGACAATTGAAAGCTGTGTATCTAATAATTCCTTCCTTTTTCTTCTGGTTTTTTTAATAATTCTATTCCATCCGTAAGTTTAACTCACTAAGAAAGTTCAAACAAATACCCAAAAATTTTATTCGAAACTTAAATCAGAACATTTAAAATGTTGCAGAATATTATACTAATAATTCTAATTTCGAATATTCAACCAAATTCTAAGAAGCGTCAAAATATGCTGAAAAATCGGCAAACAAATTAAACATAATCCATTCATCCGCCGGATAAGAAAACAAACCAACAATGAATCTTCTGTTTTACTACTAATTTCGTTTTATTAGCGTTACACAAATAAAAAAATTCCAAAAAAGAATATTAATTTCCGAAAATTCACAAATAAATTAAAATCTTGAAAAATGCGCTGAATAAATACTCATTAATTGGTAAAAATCTTGAAACTAAAGCACCTTTCACCGAATGCAATCTACCGACAAAATTGGAAAAAATAAAATATCGCATATTATGGTAACACCAGCACAAGCAAACAGATAAAATATGTGTTTATATATATATATATATAACAATCTGTAAGTGTCTAACCTTAAATAGCAAATAGCGGCAGTGCATGCGGTGGTGGGGTGGGGGTGGGGGGGGGAAGTGGGCACGGGGTTTAGGAAGAGGAGGAGAAGGAGTCGATGAAAGAAGTAGAGTGTAGAAAATCTGATTAAGGGTAAACTTGTCCAGAAATGTTAAAAGAACTGGATAAAGTTCTTCTTGGTGTGTGGAAATTTTTGAAAATTATCCCAACTTAAAGGTGTGATTGATTGTCATTTGTTTTGTTTATTAATTTTTTTTAGAGAATAGTGAAAAAAAATAATTAAAAGAAATTATTTTAGAAAGTGTGATTGGATTTTGAATGAAAGTATAATTATGATAGTTAATGTAATGTTTTTTTTATGTGAAATGGTAATTGAATATACATTTTTTTGTAAGAATTCTTTTTTGGTACTTTATTTTGTATTTAATTTTTTGTGAAATATTAATTTTTTTTACTATTCAATTTAATATAATTAAATATCCACTATACATACAACTATGATGGTATTTATATACACTGTGTATAATTTGATGTACAAAAAATATATACATTAATATTTATTAAAATTTTATAAACTCACTTTGTTAATGTTAAAATTATTATTATATCATGAATTGATATCAATTTATTTTGTACTCCAATATATATTCATAATCAAAAATATTACTAAGAAATACACAAACTAGAATGCATTTACATGTATGTATACATAATATACTTAAATATATTGTCGAATGAGTGATTAAATTAGTATCAATACAAAATTTAAAAATAAATATAAATGCAAAACCAAATAAATATACAAAAATTATACAACCACATAAACAAACATTCGTATAATTTGTTTGAAAAATATATTGTGCCATAAATTAATATTAATTTATTTTTGTGCTTCAACATACATTCAACTACAGATTACACAAAAATAATTCAATATAAATTGTATTGTAATATTTAATGTAACAAAATTCCGACGAACCAACCTCGTACTTTTTGTTTGTTCTTACAATCTTTCTACAACCGTGTGGCGCTTCGCAAACAATAATTAACTTAGATAGGAGTATATGTATCCGTTGCTATCTAAAATTACATAAAATCAGAATATAATGCAAATATTGATGGGTTATGAGTTTGAAATAGGTTTAATGGGCTAAATCCAATGAATTGTGAATTCAAAATAGTTTAATAAATTTAAAATAAATAAAATTAGAATACGATACTACAACACAAAGACGAGATCCAGATCTCTAAATTCATAAAACACAAATGATCTATGCGTTATGCTACACAAAATTACACCCTCCAACATTGCAATTATAAATAATCCTACAAAATTAATTAAAGCTCAAATATTGTCTAATTTTTGTTTAACTCACATATTCAAGTTACTGACTTGAATGTTGGAGAGTTTCATCGAACTACTTCTAATACCCGTAATGCTCATTCGTGACGTAAATAATTTTTCAATACTATATTTCACAAGATCCACAATTATAAAGTAATTTCTATGTGGGTCCAACAGAGAAAATGTAAACAATACTTTTCGTTTGATTTTTGGGAAAAAATACACAAACAATCGCCACCTTATTCCAAAAAAGTTTTGGAAGAAAATTTTCAAACAATTCCCACAAGTTTTTTTCTTCTTACATTCAATACCCTTCTTTGTTCATTGATCCAATGACTTAGAGTACTTATGGTTTCATTTCCAAAAAGATTTTTTTCATTGTTTATTATTTAAAAATAAAAAAAATATTTATTTCATTTATTTTTATCAAAAATATTATTTATTTTTTAATTATTTCTAAACTTATTAATATTTTATATTTTTTTATACACCTACTAATTTTATTTTCAAACATATTTATATATTACGACTTTTCATTCAAAAAGTATAAAATAAATTTAATTTCATTCCTAAATCTATATAATTTATATGTAAACATAACAAATCCAAACATATTCTCATTTTTATACGAAAAACTTAGTAAAAATATTTTTATCCCTATAAATATTGCAAATATGAAATTGAAATGGCTCTTAATTGCCCTTTACTTTTCTAAATAGTTAAATTCATCAATTCATAATGTTCATAAATTAGGAGAAATCATATAAGAGATTCTTCATTTCACTCCAGCAATTAAATATGCATTTGTTATAATTTACGGCGGAATATATTAGATAACTACTTATTTGAAAAATCAACTCATATCTTCACTATGTTTTTCATTATGAAAACGTTATATTACGATTATGTTAGCGTTATGAAAATTTTTGAATTGCATAAAATAAGATAATGAATATACATATTTTTTTAAAATGTCCATGAGAATCATATTCTGACTTTTATAATAATAAATAATACTTTATATTGAATGAATACCGACTTCAGACAATATATTTTTATAAACTATTGAAATTCAAATTTTTATCAACAGTTAAAAAATGATTAAACTTAATTTAAATAAATAAAATTTTACTTAAAATTCGTCAATATGAATACTATTAGTTGAGTAGACTACAAAGTACGTATTTTGTTTGTATTTAAGGGCTCAATATATATGAGTATTTTTCATTAAGTTTAAAACATATATAGTTAATTTATGAGTTGTTTCTTTTTAGTTTGTTTGAGTGTATGTGTATTATGGTGTGTAATGTGTATTTATCAACCAAGCTAAATAAACTCAAATCCAAAAGCACAATGTGTAAAATTTGGCAATAATGTCAATAGAATGAAATAAAATAATTGTTTTTGTCATACGAATAATAAAATAATTAAATAAATAAAGAATATCAAATAGAGGATATAAAATACATAATAAATACGTTTTTTTTATTTATACTACGACATACAATGTAAATTTTACTATTAACTTGACTTCATTAACTATTTAATGTGAAAACAAGTATAGGTAAGAAATTATTCCTTTTAATTTACATTAAGATTTATATACCATGTGAATAAAAAAAATGTTTAGAAACTTTTTATTATTTCAATATTGAATACTATTCACTTTTGAGATGAACATTAACAATGCCAATATCTTTTTTTTTTCTCAAATTTTACATTTATTTGGGGTGGGGGGGGGGGGTCATGTGTCTCTAGAAATCACGATCCCTTGGTAGCTTCACATGAAGGTGTTCCTTCCATGGTTTGAAACATTTATCAAGGTCATATTAGACATGAGATCTAGCATAATGCATATTTCTTTATGTGGATTCATTTTTAAAAATTATTACAAATTTATATCGGAATTAAAATAACTATTATAAATAATTGATATTATTTAATTCAAAATTTTGAATATTGTATAACTGTCGAAGTACGAAACTTATAGTGTGATTTATAAATAATTGATCTATTACGCTAAAAAAATGTATATTTTTTCTTATAATTTTTATATATTTTTCAGACATTGAACGATTTAATTATTAGAGAATTTTAATTGATTTTTTTTTAACTCCCATAATATATACCTCACAATATTCAAATTATAAATAACATGTCAATATTTTGCGATGTTTACCATCAAATACGCGTAATGAAACAAATGCAGTTTTAAATACTCAATTAATAGCTAAATGTCATTTTAAAACTTTTATAAAATTTTATGCACACCACTGTATAAACTATCTATAAAAGACAGTCACATGTATATGTTTATGATTGTCTGTAAATTTTTTGAGAAATATAAATTCAATGTCTCATCTTATCACAAGTTTTTTGCAATATGACAAGTGAGACCAAAATCTTGAATTAGTTGAAAAAAATCTTACCAAACTAGGGACAAAATTGGTAGGCCATATTTTTCCCACTAAATTTAGATATGGATCACCATTCAAGCAGGATTATATATAATAATAAGTCTTATTTTGATCAAACTTAAATATTTTTATATACAAACTCAAATATTCTTTACGAGATGCATATTAGATCAAATTTGAATATGTTGGATTCAAACTCAAATATTATTTTTAAGAATTGCATATTAGACATGAAATCTAGCATATTAATATAATATTTTTCCGTATATTTACATCGCAATCAAAATATTTTTTACAAAATAATTAATATTTCTAAATATAAAAAGACTTACCGTTTCAAATAAAGTAGTACGAAACTAATAATATAATTCATAATAATAATTAAAAAAATATATAAAAAGTAATTGCATTTCAAATTCAAATATCTTATCAATCGTATTAACAATTAAGATACAATCAAATTTAGGTTGGATCACTCGTTTTTTGAATTCGATCATGTAGTTAAAATCTATACTTTAAAATTGAGTATAAATTCAAGAAATTTGATTTAATTCGAATCAAATTCAATTTTTATAATTTTTTTTGATAAAATATCACATTTAGATCTTACAAGCGATTCATTTGGAATCAAATATATTATGAATCGTGTTCAAAATCAAAATATACCAATCAAATATTTTAGATTAAATATTTTTTCGTTTTTGGATAAAACCATCTAATAAGTATAATTCAACCATTAATGTTTATTTTTTTACAATAAATAATGATGATCAAATCAATACACAATAAGACAAATATTGATATTTAATTAAAATTAAAAATTTTATAATTATAAAATTTTAAAAACTTAGTTTTATCTTTGTTATTTGTATTTTGCAATAATGCAGACAATCTCGGCCAATACATCGAATTTTATTGATAATTATTAAATATTTTATTTTATGAAAAATAAAATACTTTTTACTCGAGTACAGTACTGCAGTAGTGTAGTAGGAAAAATAAAATACTTTTCCTGTTCTTTTTAACCATCTCTGTTCCAAGGAGAAATGAAAAATGAAACAAAAAGTGAAGCTTGAGATCTGACGAGGTTCTTTTCTTCCTTGTGCCATCAACGTTAACGAACAATTTTTTCACATTTTCCTCAACTGTTCATACCATCAATTTGCACTTCTTCAAAATCTTGCCATAAAGTATAACGCTTGAGATCTTCAAAGCCACTGAACCCAAAGAGTTATCTTCACTCGCACTGAGAACGAGTGGCAAGATTTTGAACCCCCATTTTTGCTGATTTGGGAGACCCTTTTGAAATTACACTGTCGCTTACTGATTTTGTGAAGACCCAGTTGTGATTATAACTCCATTGGCTCGTACTGAGGTTTTATTCGATCTTTTTTGAGAGTCTTTACTTGTTATTTTTGACATTCTGTTACATAGCACGCTTTGTGTTTGCTTTAATGTTTACATGATCTTTGATGTGATGTAAGTCTGTAGCTGCTGTTTTTAATGTGATAGGTGGGCTGATACATGAAATACATCTGCAGGGCTACAGTTTTGGTTGATACACATTTTTTTTTTAATTATTTTGCTCTTATTGGGATTAGTATCTTGTATTTTCACATCTGCGTATTGAACCATAAGAAATGATGGTGATATGTGCCAAGACTCTCATTTTCTTGGAACTGACTTTTCATATCCTTCATGCCAGGGAATTGCAATTTCTTCCTTAAAAACTTTAGAAAGTGCCACATAGTCCTGGTAGTATGTGAGCTCATATTATTAAGGTACCTCAGAAAGTTAGAACCGTTGATCCATTATTAATGATATTCTTATGTGGCTAACGCCATTTCTAACAGCATTTCCATCTATGGTAACTATTCACGTCATTGCATAGAAGCAGGCTTTGGCTCCTCTGCCAAGCACCTCTGCCGAGTATATTCTTATAGACCTCAATCTCCTGAAAAATCCACACCTAGATGATTGAGGCCATGTTTATTTCTACTTATTTCTTTGCCCTGATTGGAGGTGATTTGCTCAATTATGATTATTTAATTTCTGAACCAGTCATTTCTGGAAACATGGAAGCTTTGGACCTGTTTGGATGACCAGCCCATTCTCTGAAAGTGCTTTTAGGGCCATTTTTGGCCTAAAACATGTTTGGGCTTACTTTCCTCACAGAAAAAACTGTTAGAATCACAGTTCAATAATTTTGTATCCAATAGATTCTTGAAGTTGTGGGTGTTTGAGAGGATTGGGTGGGCTGGCGGAGACTGGCCGCCTCTCCTTTTATGTCTAGGTCTACCAAAGAATTTCCCAGTGCTGGCCCTCTTGAAAGAAGGAGATGTAATTTATTATATCCTTCCAATTTTACAGGGTTTCCTCACTAGCAATAACTATTTGCAGCATCAGATAGCAGATTTGCAAGTCTACCACTGATATATTGTCATAAAGGATTAAATAGGCTTATCAACCTGTAGGCACTTCATCAAATGGTGGTTCATTAGTGAATCAACTGACTGTGTCAACTTTTTATGGATATATTATCTCACTCATAACTGGAAACAGTGTGAGTTGACAACTTTTAATTTAGAATAGCAAGCGAAAGTTATGAGTTTGGAGGTAAAGGCAACCTCTTCTCCTATAAGCTTGTGATAGATAATAAATCCATAATTTAGATTGCAACTTTTTTGCACTTGTAGAATCAAACAAACATTAAAGATTCCTCTTCACCGAAGTAAAATAATGTGAGTAGAATTGAACAAACATTAGATTGCAACTTTTCTGCACTTCTTTTAGCTTAACCACAGACACAACAAATTCTTAGCCCAGAAAGAAAATCATTCTAACCCTACAAAATCGGTTCAAAGAGAAATCCATAAAAGATTTTGTGCTCCTCTAGAGTATTCTACACGAGATTTTACCTTTTCTTTGACTTCTGGGAGTAATCCTGACCTTTTATATCCCAGAAAAGAACTGGAAGTCCATTGTGTAATTGATGTCTTGTTTTTGGAATGCTGAAAGGCTTTCTAGAGATTTAACTTTAATTATAAGTTTGGCCATTCAGGATTTTTAAATGAATAATGTGGTTGGAGGAGGTGAAAAGTGGTGACAGGAAGATAAAATAAGAGAAGATAAGGAAGAAAATGTTTGACAGTTGACTGTTAAGTGAGAAAGTAAAGTGGAAGGAAATTACACAAGAGATACTAAAAGTTGAAGAAGTTTATTCTGTTTTTACAATTTCCATCTGACCTGTTTTCACTTGTTTGGTTTTGTATATGTTTCAAAGAATAAATAGAAGAGAACTGGCATGGAAACTATGGTTTAACTTTCTGCTGTTCAGTAAGAAGAGAAAGTCTCAGCATTTGTAAGCAAGATACAAATATATATTATTTGGTGATAGCAAAAATTATTTGTTTTTTGCAAAATGGCTCTTTTCAAGCTAACATATTGCGCATTGTTGTTTTCTGTTGATGTATATTGCCACAGAGATCAAACAAATGCTAAATTTGTACTTATTTTGTCATCCTTTGCCAGGTTCAGATGGCTGTTTGTGTTGCAGCTAATGCTATTCCATTCAGAAAATGGTACTCGTATCTTTTGTGAAGTGGATAGTAAAACACACCGAGCAGAATATAGCATCTCATAGTCGACTTCTTGTATAGAATTATTAGTTTGATCATTTCAGGCGTGACCAATTTGAGGAGCTGATATTACTTTCACATTAAAACTTAAGGGGACCTTAAGTTGACACGATGATCAGCAAACAACTTATATTGACCTACCTGTATCTCTTACTGTATATTTTGCTATCCTCAGGAGTTATTTTATATAACAAGGTATGTAATCCTTTATCTAATGGGCATGGAAAAGGACAATCTTTGGTTCTGCTCTCTCTTTTTATCTTCGTTTTGCTTGTTGGTTGTATTACTTAATCTTTGTTTCTCACCCAATCTTGATCTTACTTTTTAACTATTATTATTGGTATTAGCCCTTGAAACTTTGTGCTTCTGCGCATGTACATTTTGTCATTCGAGCATGTCATATATGCTGTTAATAGCTAGTACTATGCAGCCAGATGTAACTCTTGTTTGTTTAGATATATGTTTGAAGTAAACAATCACAAAAATTAATCTTATTATCTTAGTCGTGGAGATTTCTCATAGTGTCAACTGCTTTACATATTCAAAGTTTGTGCCTGCCCCAATATATTTAACCTGAAAAGGTCAACTTATATTCAAATAAAGAACAAAGTGTCCTTTTAATTAATAGAAGACAAGAAAGAGGATCCTTTTTTCTGAAGGCATGGAATGGACAATAACAGAAGAGAAAACAAGAAGAAATGAAGTAAAAGCTTGAAGCTATTGCTTATCTGCCCTAGGTGTCAGTGGTGAATCTCTCTCTACATATAAAAATGACAGCTGAGTCTTAATTGTTTAGTAAATCTTCTGTTCCAGTGAGATATATATAGATGGTTTTAATGTATAGACTATAGTCCAATATAAATCACTTGGTTCTTATTATAACTTTGTTCCTAATAGAATCTAAGTGAAGCTGTAAACCTACACCTATAGCTGTATTGGTTTCTTACAGGTCTCTTGCACTGTAGATATTTTGCTTGTCTTTGACAGTTGCTCCGCCATTATCTTTGCTTCGTTTATTCTCTATCTCTTTGTGAAGTATTGAGTATTGGAAAGAGGTAATCTTCATGATATAGGGGTCACCACTCTGCTACAGCTCAATGTATCTGGTTGTTGGTTGGAGAGAGACTTTTTAAGATTTTAACAGTACAATAGGGCTATGAATTTCATTTCAAGCTTATCAATGCATCCTTTAATTACTCATCTTCAGTTACGAAGCATAGGACCACAAATTAGGATGCCATCCTCACGAAATAAACTTTCATATTTGTTGTGGAAATTTGTTAACTTTTTCTGAGGATATCATATAGTACCTTTTTCACAAAATACTAGGTTCTTCGTTTTCACTGTACCAAAGTTTGACATTACATTAGCTTATTATGTTTTTTCTTTGATCACTAGTAAAAGAAAGTTTGCTTAGTCTTCTGTCAACCTTAAACTGTACTCAACATAGTGTACCAGTTATACTTCCCATCAGTAGCAATATGTGTTTATGATTGCAATATCTGTAAGCATGCATTTATCTTTCATTCTTTGTTGCTTGTCTGCAGTGGGTTCTCTCGCCAAAATATTTCAATTTCCCGTTTCCTATAACGCTTACCATGATTCATATGGGCTTTTCGGGCTTGGTGGCCTTCTTTTTGATCCGTGTTTTTAAGGTACAGTTCATTTTAGAACTTCTATTGACTTAGTTCATATTCTTTACATCATATTTTGCTGGTATTTGTTGCTGGGGTGAATGTTACTTAGATGACATAAGATGATACCTAAAACTGTGAAGCTTGTGCTTTATTTCCCCATCATCTTTTGAATCTATTATTATGCTGTAAGTTAAGTCAAGCACCAGATGAATAATTCCCTGTTCTAGGAAGAAAAGAAATTTGGCTGATTAATTCTCACCTTGACATATGATACAATTTATTCCTTTCTTCATGCTTATTTGATATTGTATCAACAGCCTCCAAGTTCGTTGAGTATCTTGATGGGTAACAAAAAATGAAATATTTAAAAGCCTAGCTTATATATCTATATTCGAAATGCCGTCTTGCTTTTAGAGACAAGTCCATGATTTTCAAACGATATCTTGAATATTGGGATTTCATTATTTATATGCACCCTAGTTGTCATTTCTCCATTCTTAAGACTTCAGCCTTAACATTCTGTCTGAGAGCATTTGCATTTTCCTATTATGTGTTACTAGATTGCCTAATGGATTAGGGCTATAAAAAGGTAAGGTCTCTACCCTACTGATATCCTCACAATAATACTCAATGAACTTCAATATAGAGCCAGGCATACCCCACCCCCATACTTGCCAGGTCTCTAAAGTTACTGGACCCAGACCTGACTCAGGCCTGAATCTGGACTTGAACCGTGGTAGGGAGAGAAGGGGGATGGTTGGGGGTGTTGTATTATTTATATTAGAATGATATCCATGTTAAATCTAGGAAGATCTCTATTGCATAGATTTTAAAATATAAAGCTAATGGGTCAGTCATAAGTGGATATTGCATTGGGTTCTGAATTTTTGCCCTATCTGCACCAATTGTACAAGTTCCTGCAGGGTCTGGGACTGGGTGTGGATGGTGGTCTCAATCTGTATGAGTCTTCTCCTGAACCATTTACAGGCCTATGAGTTACCATGAATCTCCTGCAATGTGCCTTTTGATTGGGCGTTGTGTTTATAAAAGTATGCTATATCATATCCTTTCTTTTTCCAGTAGATAAAGAATGTTGTCAGCACCTCCTTCATTTTGTAAATGAGTACCCTGGGATTCACACCGGGCCCCACTTAATGCTGCTTCACCATCTACTTATATCCTTTTGGGGTTCTAGATCGCATGATTCTAAGTTACTTCCTCTAACTCAACCCAATTCCATGCTATAGAAGCAATAGTTGGAAGCTTGTGATTGAGTTGAATAGTACTATGGCTGCACATCTCTATGCATTTTTTCCACTAGCACAAAATCTGCTGCATATTTTGGTTTCTTTGTATAAGTTGTTTTCGTGCTGTGCCGCTTTGTATAATCTGGGATATTTCAGTTGTTTTTTGCTTCAACTTTTTGTTTTTTTTTTCTAAAAATGTTTTCTTTTGTCCTTATAGTCTTTACTTATTTATTTCTTCAGGTTGTTTCACCTGTGAAGATGACTTTTGAAATGTAAGAGGTTTATACCCTAATCATTCACTTAAACTAGTTTCTATATATAACCATGTATCATTGAATCTGCAGATATGCGACATGTGTAATTCCAATTGGCGCCTTCTTTGCTTCAAGTCTTTGGTAAGCATGACTTTTTGCAGATTCAGAAATCTTGCTTTTGCAATTTTTCCTATACCGCAAAGGCATATCAGTTTTGGTTTATATTGACTGTTTTGTCTGTATCTGTGTCCTGTCAAGCACTGGGATGTTCCTTCCAAACAGACCAAAGATGACAGACCTTGTCATAATGACCTGGGGCATCCGTGGCAATGCATTAATATGATATTGCATTTGATCATTGTAATTCAAGCACTTTATCATAAATCATTACTGGATGAATCTAATCCAATTCATGAGACATTTGACTACACCTTTTCTCGAGTATTGTTATACAACTGTTGTTTCTTTTACCCCAAATTAATACTCATTGATATACAAGGCAATATCCCATTTTGAGGGTTTTTCATTTGCTTCCACATTATAAGCACAGAACGTTCGATATAATTTATCATGGAATATCCCATTGAGGGTTTTTCATTTAGTTCCACATTATAAGGTACAGAACCTTTGATATACTTTATCAAACAGATACATACATACATATATATATATATATATATATATATATGGATGGGTGTAATATCTCAATGGAATAGGTTATCATCAGCAGAATCCTATTCAAAATGTTTTTCACATCATTCTCATCTCATAAGCAGTGCTGATAGTCATATCCTGTGTAAGAATTCATATCACCAGCTGCCCAGCTATCTGGGTTCCAACTTCCATGTCACACTGCATTTTTATATAGCACTTATTTTCTGAATTGCTAATCAAAGTATGTGCTCATACAGGTTTGGAAATACTGCTTACTTGTTCATCTCCGTGGCCTTCATCCAGATGCTCAAAGCCCTAAGTATGCTTATATATTTTCTGTCAACCTTGCTTTAATTGATATCCCTGAGAAATCTACTGATCAGATGTGCTTTTTTATATGTGATGGCAGTGCCAGTGGCGACTTTTCTCATGGCTGTTATTTGTGGTACTGATAAATTAAGATGCGATGTGCTTGTGAACATGGTCTTGGTCAGTTTTGGTGTTGTCATATCTTCGTATGGGGAAATTCATTTCAATGTAGTTGGCACGGTTTATCAAGTTACAGGAATATTTGCTGAAGCTCTTAGGTTGGTTCTAACTCAAGTTCTACTCCAGAAGAAGGGCTTAACACTTAATCCCATCACAAGCTTATATTACATTGCTCCTTGCAGGTACATTTCACACTTCTTCCATCTTCTGAAATTCACATACGCATGCATCCAGCCTCATTATATATCAATAGTTAAAACTAATTGTTCAACGGAAAAACAAGAATGGCAATATCAGTGGACGACACAATTGAGAAGAAGCATAAACATCTGATTTCCATTTTTGTTATAGTTTTTTGAATTTGCAAGTGAATGCATTAACTGCCTATTTCTAGCGATAACATAATGTTGCTGAGTTATTGAGAGACGAAGACATCTTATTTAACATCAGATGACCATTTGATGCCAAATTCTGGCTAAAAAAATTAGGCCTATTTTCAATATGTCTGAAACAAGTGTGTTTCCAATTTCAGCATGTTAAGGCAATTCTCCCATGTGCACTGTTTCAGTGTATGGCGCAAACTATGCATTAAAGATATGACTTTATGGTTTCTGCTAAAAAATCTGTTGTGATTTTAGGACGAATTAATATTCATGATAATAACTTGGTGTCCTTATTGCATTACATCATTGTCCCTGAAAACGTCCATGGATACAATTTGTCCTCATTTAATATCACTAGCATCAAAAGCTATTACAATGTAAATGATCCATCTTCATGATAAAGGTTACCGTGGGATGTTCTTGTTGCATACCATTGTTTCCTATAGGTCTCCTTTTTCTCTCTCAGCCTGTTTAGGATCAATTGTAAAAGTGGTTGTGAATCTTTGTAGTTGTCAGGGTGTTAACCATCCGTATAACTTTTTCTTTCGTTATTGCTTGGCAGTTCCAATATGCAATGTAGCTAATTTGCAGATAACTTTTAACACGATGCTCACAATGATCGTTATGTTGCCTTTTCATGTGCAGTTTCGTGTTTCTTTTTGTTCCTTGGTATCTTTTGGAGATGCCTGGAATGGAAGTATCCCAGATCCAGTTTAATATTTGGATATTCTTCTCAAATGCACTTTGTGCCTTGGCTTTGAATTTCTCAATATTTCTGGTAATTGGTAGAACTGGTGCAGTGACCATTCGAGTCGCTGGTGTTCTGAAAGACTGGATACTTATTGCCCTTTCAACCATCATTTTTCCAGAGTCAACAATCACCAAACTAAATATTATCGGTTATGCGATTGGTACCTTCTTATTCCATGTTAAATTTGTATTTCCTCAAAAGTATTCAGCTAGAAGGGATGCTAAAATTTTAATTGCCTCTGCAGCCTTATGTGGTGTTGTCATGTATAATTACTTGAAGGCCAAGGATATTCGTTCATCCCAAATTCCTGGGGAGAGTATCACCGATCGAGCAACAAAGGTAAAGACTTCTTGTTTATGAACAATAAGGTCTAATCTTTCTGTTTCCCTTTTAACAAAAAATTGTCCAAGTACACATGCAAGCAATGGCATGCATTGTTTGTTCATGATGGTTGAATTTCCTAGAGTCCACATGATTACATCCCTTTGTTATCTTGCTTGCATCTGAAAAATTCCTTTTCAACTGTACAATTATGGCGAAGTGCTAGTTGTGCCTAATTTTTTTCAAAAAAGAAACCAAAAATGTGAAGTACCTAGAGTACTTTAATCCCTATGATGTTTGCTTTTATTTCTTTTATTTATAAGAATAGGACCTTTGATGAAAAAGTATATTGTGCATCCATGTCATACAGGACCTTAAGACGGAAAAGAGGTCATCAAACTTGTATTTTCCGAATGAAAACTACAATAGCCTGGAAGCAAAGAATGGAAGAAATGGATCTCATCTAGATGCAAATGTGGATGAAGAAGCACCTTTAATTCCTTCTTCAAAGGGTCTCTCGTCTAGGACAAAGCCCAGTTAGCAGCACCTCAGAATGGCTTCTAGTAGTGAAACCATTTTTTCTTTCTTCCCTTTTTTTGTTGCTTTGTCTACTATTCCTACAGAAGCAGCATTTGTTAGAACGAAATTGATAGACGTGCGTACGCCCCCTACCCCCATCATTTCTTGTGAAGTATTGACATTCTTTACTAAGCTATCTTGAGAGATCAACAGTTCCATTCGTTGTATAAACGTAAAATAGTTTAAGCATTCAATCAGATACTTTCGTTTCCATGACCCCATTGTGCTCAAGCTTCTGTACTTTAATGCAGCTTTGTAGGATTTGTATTGAGAGTTGCTACTGGGATCTAGAGCGATTGATTGATACGTGACTGTATTTTTTGTTTGTATCACTAATGTACGAACTACTTTGTGCACGCCCTAATCCATTCGCTTCTTAGGTCAGGTCAAATGATGGGCCATTTAGACCAAAGGAATTAGAAAATTTGTGTCAAGGCTAAGTCTAAAATTCTTGAATAGTCTTCTTCGATGAAGAAATTCATTGAACAGAAGCGTCAATGGTTTGCTTAATGTAACTCTATATAATTAACACATAGTGGTACTCAAATACTACTGTTTAAGGGTCAATCCAATAAGGTCCTGTAGACATACCAAAAGAAGAGGTGCACGCCTACGGTTTTATTGCAAACTACAGTTTTTGCAACTTGGGAAAATCATTATTAGCTATTGTTTTTGCATATAATAGAATTCTTACAGAATTTTACATATAATAGAATATTATGGTTCTAGTTATATTTTCACAAGTCAAAACTTAATTCAAATCGAGCCTCAATGCGCTAATACTAGAATTTCAAATCAAGTTCCAAGCTTCAGATGAAATCTAGTTTAATTACAACAAAAATGAGTTTTCGAAGGAAACACGTCGGGTAAAATCCCATGCCTCTGTTTTTATCCGACTTCACCATTTGTTCACCTGCACAACAGGATTTCAAAAGAAAACTAAATGAAACCGTTTGGAGCACAGAGATAAGATCAAAATATGGAGATCAAGAATTTCCTAAATATGATTTCCACTGTTTCCACTTCAATTCCTCCTGTTTTGTTGTCCAAGTTGAATTTCAACACCCCCAACCCGACCTCCCACAACATATTATAGTTTTAGTAAAATCAAGATAAACCATGTTGGTAAGTTTTGTCATTCTACTGTTGCAAATGCTCTTCATCAAAGAAGCTATACCACCATATTGAGCAGCAGCAATGTTGTAGGCATCACAGTCTTAATCAACTTCTCCTTGATTACATTACTTGATTAGCTAAAAGCAACATTATTTCACTAGCACGTATAGTCCTCATGTATGGATGTTTGGTTATCTTCTTTTCTTATACTTGAAATTTGGTGCCTCATATTCGTATGTGGTTTACAAACCCCCTCAAGCCCATACATTATGCAGGATCAAAAAAAACCCCTCAGCCCTGAAATTATGTAGGATTGTAACCCAGAATTGTCCTTACTTTCCTTGAAGAAATGTGCAATAGTGACAATACGCACAAACATCTTATTGAATGCGTATCCTGGAATGTGTATTTCTGGAGAAGGATTTCGAACAAAAGAGAAAACACCCGCATTCTTCTGTGCGAAGTTCTTCTCATTTATAGATTTCAACAGAGAAGATTTTCTAGCATTATATCAAAGATTGCTTTTTGGAGGTTTGGTCATTAATCTCTTTTGTCGGAGTCCATTTTTCATTTGCAATGAGATACATGACACATAAGCACTCATCAGCAACTAATTTTAGCTTGATTTACAGTCTTTGGCTTGATTACAACCACGACCAGCAACTAATTTTAGCACATAACAAAACCACAACCAGCAACTAAGTTTAGCACATAACAAAACCAAAATTTATTTGGGAGGCTAAAATAGATCATTCATTTTCTTTTGGTACAACTTTCTTAATCATTTACAGTAAGATATCATCTTTACCTTCTCCTTGCATTTGATTATGTAACATGAGCACAGTAGTTGAATCGGCAGAGAATCCCCTTTTGTACATTTCCTCCAAGAGTGGCATTGCCTTGTAAAGCTCATTTCTCTTTAACAAACCCCGGATGATAATGCTATATGTCACACTATTAGGTGCACAACCACTTTTTTCCATTTCAACAAGCAAACATTCTGCCTCTTCTACAAGTCCTTCTTGAGAAAGTGAGCCAATAATTGTGGTATATATTTGAACATTGGGTTGCAAACCTTTGGAAGGAAGACTACTGAAAATCTTTCTTGCAATGTCAAGTTTTCCAGCCTTGCACAAACCATCAATGAGGGTACCATATGTGACTATATCAGGATTAACACCTTTCTCTTTCATCATGCTTAGAAATGCAAATGCTTCAGCAATCCGCTCAGTCCCGCACAAGCCATCCAACAAGGTATTGTAAGTATGTAAATCAGGAATTACTTGCCGAGCTTCCATACGGTTGAAAAGCTTCCAGCCATCAGCAAATTTACCTTCAGAAACTAATCCATGTATCATGGTGTTGTATGTAACCGTTGTATGCTCTAAACCCATACAAGGGACCTCATTAAAAAGACGCCAGGCTTCATCCACCTTTCCCATTTTGCAATATCCATTGATCAAACAGCTATAGCTGATGATACAAGGCTTAAGGCCCCTCTCTCCTATGAAATCAAATACTTTTTTGGCTTTATCCATTTGCCCTCCCAAACAATATCCATCGATCAGGGCATTGTATGTGACAATATCGGGATAAACATTTATTCGCATCATAAGTTCCAAAACATCCTCAGCCTCTTTCAACATTCCTTTCTTGCTAAACGCATCAACCAATATACTAAAAGTAATCACATCTAAAGATATCTTGTGATCCACCATTTCAATTAATAATAAGTATTTCACCTCTTTCCATCTACCAAAATTGCACAAGCCCTGAATTATCGAATTATACGTGAAAATGTCGGGTGAAATGCCATTGTCAATCATTTTGGGTAAGAGTTGGAGAGCATCATCAATCTTTAGCTCCTTGCATAAACCATCAATTACAGCATTACAAGCTTTAAGATTGGGAGTCCAGCTAGTTTTTTCCAATACCCGAAGCAAATCATAGGCAGAAAGAGTGTGTCCAGCTTTGCACATCCCATTTAGCACAGTTAGAATCATAACATCATTAGGCTCACACAGTTTCAAAGTCAAAATCTTTTTGAACAAAGTTTCTGCCTTGGCATCCTTACCAACTAAATAGAGACCTTTTATGAGAGTGCTGAAAGTCGTGACATCTGTTTTGGAACCCTGCTTTAAGAAGCTGCCCAAGATAGCAAACCCAAAGTCTACCCGATTGAGAAGGCAACAGCAATTAATCGCGATATTCATCGTGTACTCATTTACAGGGACACCCAATTGACGCATTTCGTCGAACACAGAAAGGACAACAGAGTATTGTTTCATCTTGGCAATAACACTCAACAGATTGTTGTATGCCAGAACAGAAGGTTGTGGCGACATTCTCACCATTTCACGAAACAAGCAAATAGCATCGTCCACTTCATGAATACAGCTGAAATCTATTCTGGGCTTGGGTGAAAAGGGCCTGTCTTTGAGTGAAGATTTAGCCGCAGTTGCTCTACGAATCAGCTGAGTTGCAGAAGGAGCGGCCTTTCGTCTCAT
>JAGSPU010001537.1:0-24090 GCA_019321725.1 Paulownia fortunei
TTATCCCGGCGTCTTTAGGAGAGAAAGACCAACTGGACAATCATAGAAATTGAACCATTCCACCTTCAGTACAGTTACTGGACTTGAAGGGCCATGCCAAGAATTTCCACAAGCTAATATATTGTGATCTTGCACCAATAGTTTCCCCATGATCCTTTGGCACTTGATCAAATCATCCTAGGGGACAAAAGGTTATCAGTCACAAATCATCACGCGAAATTTTATAACTCTTCATAAGAAAGTTGTGATCATTTCACCTTCTGATTTTGAGGGATGACAGTGTCCAGATGTGCAAGTGAAGCATTATTTGTTGATGGACAGAAATCTTCAAATACGCATCTGACTGCAGACATGGCTATAACACACTGCTGGAACTCCAGGAATTTAGGATCTGAACCATTTTATGTAGGCATTTTCAGTTTTTGATCAAGAAGAAAAATTTTGGTTTATCTCGATACATATCCAGATAAATATTGATTGCAGTTCTAATTCTATACATGAACACGTGAAGAAAAGGTGCAGGGTTCCCTGAGTAGAAGATATCACAGTTGAACAAACAAAATTCAATTTCATTTACGAATTATGGTACCTAAAAGAGCACTGAGAAGTAACTCAGTGACACGTTTAGTCAAGTCCTCAACGAGGGTTTTATCATGGCATCAATACTTTGTATCAGGAGGTCGACGTAAGAAAACGGAGTTGTAGAATCCATCCTCCAGCCTAACGCTTTCAAGACTGTCAATTCCATTCGCTGAATTAGGCTTGGAGCAAAGTAATTGTCCAGACCCTCCACCTGTAATGGGAAAATTGTTCAGATATATTATGATCTGACTATTCTTTATCCCAAATCATCAAAAATAGTCTTGGAAACATATGAGAAGTCACCTGGAATTCATGCAGCGGGCGAGTAGTGTTTCATTGAACTTGGAGGCGATGGATAAACATGCGATAGAGAGCAGTTCAAACATCCAGTGTTTCCATCCCTGCAAATCATTTATAGCAAGTGTGAACTACATTAGTAACTGTAATAAAAATGATAAAAAAATTTAAACATGAGAAGGCATTTCTTACTTGGCATTGAGTCAGTGAAATGAATCGATCCAGATAATTCGCGGCAATAAAGACAGTTCCAAGAGAGAGATTCATTATCCTCTGAGACTGCATGAAAGAAACGTAATTAAGAATTCCTGCAAGAAAGAAAGAGAAACCTAGCTAGCCATCTGGAGAAAATTACCTTAACGAGCCAATTAACAGCTTTAAACCTAGCATTATGGATCAAATCGTTAGTCTTAACAAGCTTCAAGTACCCTGGTTCTGTCATGTAACTTGCCTCCTTGCCTAGCAAAATACCAAAAGCTTCTTCACAATCTTCTTTCGTCGAAAAGAAAGCAACATGGCCTTTTGCATAACATCCATCATTTTCTTGCACATTAATTGCAACATTGGGACTCATTAGCCACACTTCATTGCATAATAGACTGTCCATCCTCGGACATACAGTTAAAAATACAAATGCTAGTTAAGAATAACAAAGTACTCCTACAATGCAACAGACAGTGTAGGCCAGTCGTGAATGATCAAAAAATGATTGCTTATTTTTCCATTGTACTTAAAACATACATGCAATATGTGGCTCATGAAAGAGAGTGAGATGGGTGGAGGGGTGGTGGAGGAGAGGTTGCGTATACGTGTATATATAGTTGGTGGTGGTGGTGTGGAAGAAGGTGGTTGAGGGATATAGGTAGGTATAAGAGGGTGGGGGTGGGGCTATGGGGTGGTGGTGAAGTTGGATCATGAGATATAAAAAAGGGGACACGTCCCACATGACAAGGGGTTAAATGCGGAGAATTCAGATATGTTTTTGCCAGCAATGGGTTTTTTGACTGCAGTAAGCTATTGCGTGATGGCACGAGGAATGCCCCTGTTCTTGTTCTACTTTATTCAAGTTTTTAGTGGGCCAAATAATATATTGATTTTTTGGCCCTTCATTCGATTAGGCCAATTGGGTATATTTTAGCATTTACTGTTACACGTGAGGGCCCACGATAAACCTTGGTCAGGAGGGCACGTACTTTTTCTGTGGGGACAACCAGTAAATTAACCAGCCATGCAAAATCAAATGCCACCATGAATTTATGGGATTTGCACAATTTTCAGCATCTCAACTGCTCGGAGAAGTCTGTCTGTTGACAAATACTGAAAAATTCCTGGAAATGTACCTCAGTTTTCAGTTTTATCCCTTTTATCAGAATTCAGAGGCCATTCTTTTGGTTATTTAGGTTTTTAGGTGGTGGGGATGGGACCAGCTTCACTTTAATGAATTGGGAGATACCAATGATCAAGAAAATTAATTTTTAAAATTTAATATGATTTTTTTTATTTATAATTTTATATTATATATTACACATGCATATATATATATATATTTTATATGATATACAATATAAAATATAACATAAAATTACAACAAAACATTCTAATTATTTTAAAACCTCACTAAGAGTTACAATCATTCTTCCCTGGCCTGCTACGCACTTAGGCTTGTTTCTTTTAAGGTTTGTTGTTTTTCCCTTATTAATGGGAAAGTGAGATAAATTGTCTTATGGATGTGGCTTATAAAACCATATGGCCGGGTTTGTTCTAAAAAAATTGGGTCCTCCAAAAAAATGGACTGAACTTGACAGCTACTTGAGATGGATAAGTCCAGCCCATCCCTATAGTTTGTAATATGTACAATTATTTATCGTATATGTTTTATTCCGTACAGTTCAAACCAAGTTCTTCCAAACCCCTAATATCATTTACATTCATCGAGGTTCTAACTAAAAAATTTAGAGAATTTGATGTACTCTTGCGACTAGACAAAACGTACACGTCTTTTGGCAAGGGAAAACATGTATCTTTGGATTTATTTTCATTTTCATTTTCTGAAAAATTTTCTGGTAATATTCTGAAAATGTGTTAAAAATGATAATATATTTGGAATAGTGAGTTACAAAATTTGAATATATAAATAGAAATTTTGATTTGTTATGTAATTTTGAAAAAAATGTGTAACTTGAATGCACATAAATAGAAATTTGATTTTCTAAATTTTAAATGTAAAACAGTGTTTTTTAAAAGAAAAAAGGTGTATTATTGTTTAAAAAAAAGTTCAAAATTAGGGTAGACTTTAAAACAGCATTATTTTATGAAATATTTAAGATGACAATTTTAGAAAACAAGCAAAACATTTCATTTATTTTTCAAAATAATAACAAATCAAAATTTCATTTATATATTCAAATTTTGTAACTCACTATTCCAATAATTATCATTTTTAACACATTTTCAGAATATTACCAGAAAATTTTTCAGAAAATGAAAATGAAAATAAATCCAAAGATACATGTTTCCCTTGCCAAAAGACGTGTACGTTTGTCTAGTCGCAAGAGTACATCAAATTCTCTAAAATTTTTTAGTTAGAACCTCGATGAATGTAAATGATATTAGGGTTTGGAAAGAACTTGGTTTGAACTGTACGGAAAAAACATATACGATAAATAATTGTACATATTACAAACTATAGGGATGGCTGACTTATCCATCTCAAGTAGCTGTCAAGTTCAGTCCATTTTTTGGAGGACCCAATTTTTTTAGAACAAACCCGCCAATGGTTTTATAAGCCACATCCATAAGACAATTTATCTCACTTTCCCATTAATAAGGGAAAACAACAAACCTTAAAAGAAACAAGCCTAAGTGCGTAAGCAGGCCAGGAAGAATGATTGTAACTCTTAGTGAGGTTTTAAAATAATTAGAATGTTTTGTTGTAATTTTATGTATATTATATTGTTATCATAAAATATATATATATATATATGCATGTGTAATATATAATATAAAATTATAAAAAAAAAAAAATCATATTAAATTTTAAAAATTAATTTTCTTGATCATTGGTATCTCCCAATTCATTAAAGTGAAGCTGGTCCCATCCCCACCCACCTAAAAACCTAAATAACCAAAAGAATGGCCTCTGAATTCTGATAAAAGGGATAAAACTGAAAACTGAGGTACATTTCCAGGAATTTTTCAGTATTTGTCAACAGACAGACTTCTCCGAGCAGTTGAGATGCTGAAAATTGTGCAAATCCCATAAATTCATGGTGGCATTTGATTTTGCATGGCTGGTTAATTTACTGGTTGTCCCCACAGAAAAAGTACGTGCCCTCCTGACCAAGGTTTATCGTGGGCCCTCACGTGTAACAGTAAATGCTAAAATATACCCAATTGGCCTAATCGAATGAAGGGCCAAAAAATCAATATATTATTTGGCCCACTAAAAACTTGAATAAAGTAGAACAAGAACAGGGGCATTCCTCGTGCCATCACGCAATAGCTTACTGCAGTCAAAAAACCCATTGCTGGCAAAAACATATCTGAATTCTCCGCATTTAACCCCTTGTCATGTGGGACGTGTCCCCTTTTTTATATCTCATGATCCAACTTCACCACCACCCCATAGCCCCACCCCCACCCTCTTATACCTACCTATATCCCTCAACCACCTTCTTCCACCACCACCACCACCAACTATATATACACGTATACGCAACCTCTCCTCCACCACCCCTCCACCCCATCTCACTCTCTTTCATGAGCCACATATTGCATGTATGTTTTAAGTACAATGGAAAAATAAGCAATCATTTTTGATCATTCACGACTGGCCTACACTGTCTGTTGCATTGTAGGAGTACTTTGTTATTCTTAACTAGCATTTGTATTTTTAACTGTATGTCCGAGGATGGACAGTCTATTATGCAATGAAGTGTGGCTAATGAGTCCCAATGTTGCAATTAATGTGCAAGAAAATGATGGATGTTATGCAAAAGGCCATGTTGCTTTCTTTCGACGAAAGAAGATTGTGAAGAAGCTTTTGGTATTTTGCTAGGCAAGGAGGCAAGTTACATGACAGAACCAGGGTACTTGAAGCTTGTTAAGACTAACGATTTGATCCATAATGCTAGGTTTAAAGCTGTTAATTGGCTCGTTAAGGTAATTTTCTCCAGATGGCTAGCTAGGTTTCTCTTTCTTTCTTGCAGGAATTCTTAATTACGTTTCTTTCATGCAGTCTCAGAGGATAATGAATCTCTCTCTTGGAACTGTCTTTATTGCCGCGAATTATCTGGATCGATTCATTTCACTGACTCAATGCCAAGTAAGAAATGCCTTCTCATGTTTAAATTTTTTTATCATTTTTATTACAGTTACTAATGTAGTTCACACTTGCTATAAATGATTTGCAGGGATGGAAACACTGGATGTTTGAACTGCTCTCTATCGCATGTTTATCCATCGCCTCCAAGTTCAATGAAACAACTACTCGCCCGCTGCATGAATTCCAGGTGACTTCTCATATGTTTCCAAGACTATTTTTGATGATTTGGGATAAAGAATAGTCAGATCATAACATATATCTGAACAATTTTCCCATTACAGGTGGAGGGTCTGGACAATTACTTTGCTCCAAGCCTAATTCAGCGAATGGAATTGACAGTCTTGAAAGCGTTAGGCTGGAGGATGGATTCTACAACTCCGTTTTCTTACGTCGACCTCCTGATACAAAGTATTGATGCCATGAATAAAACCCTCGTTGAGGACTTGACTAAACGTGTCACTGAGTTACTTCTCAGTTCTTTTAGGTACCATAATTCGTAAATGAAATTGAATTTTGTTTGTTCAACTGTGATATCTTCTACTCAGGGAACCCTGCACCTTTTCTTCACGTGTTCATGTATAGAATTAGAACTGCAATCAATATTTATCTGGATATGTATCGAGATAAACCAAAATTTTCTCTTCTTGATCAAAAACTGAAAATGCCTACATAAAATGGTTCAGATCCTAAATTCCTGGAGTTCCAGCAGTGTGTTATAGCCATGTCTGCAGTCAGATGCGTATTTGAAGATTCTGTCCATCAACAAATAATGCTTCACTTGCACATCTGGACACTGTCATCCCTCAAAATCAGAAGGTGAAATGATCACAACTTTCTTATGAAGAGTTATAAAATTTCGCGTGATGATTTGTGACTGATAACCTTTTGTCCCCTAGGATGATTTGATCAAGTGCCAAAGGATCATGGGGAAACTATTGGTGCAAGATCACAATATATTAGCTTGTGGAAATTCTTGGCATGGCCCTTCAAGTCCAGTAACTGTACTGAAGGTGGAATGGTTCAATTTCTATGATTGTCCAGTTGGTCTTTCTCTCCTAAAGACGCCGGGGATAAACATCGATCTGAGATCAGGGAGAAAGAGGAAGAGGGAAGAACTGGAATGTGGGCTGTGAATTGAAGTTAATTCTCATGAACATGTTCATTGTGTTGTTCTAGCCAGGTTGGAATAAAATAGACTGTTATATAGGGTTATCCTATGAAAGGTAGGCGACCTTCCCTAACAGCTAAGCTTTTGGAGAAGGGTCTATGTATTTAACACATAAGTCATCAATGATCTTCATTTCTTGTTGTAAGTTGTGACACTGAATCACATAAATATTGACAAATGACAATTTCCCCATTCTCATGCACTCACGAACCTGTGAAAACACACATAAGTTCTCAGGATTTACAAACATCTTTATTCATGTGTAGTGTAATTAAATTTACAATTTTGTAAACCGGTGCAAAGTATAATCATACTTGTAGTATATCTTGTATTTTATTAAAAAAATTATTTGATATTTAATATGTAGAAGTATATTTTGAATTTTATAAGTTCAAAACTTGGTCGTTAAAGCTTATTAATCAATGTGATATCTTCATCAGAATGTTAGGGTAAAGTGAAAGTTTGACTGGTGTTAATATTTTCTGACATAGCCAAAATATGGTTCTATTATTCTAATGTGTATAATTCAGGATGACATGTATTTCCACAGGGTATGAGACAACAGAAAATGCTTATTCATGTGGAATTAGTAGAGAATTTAGTTTTTTGTTCTTTTACCTGTGAGCTTCAATTACTGTTACAATTTTGAAATTTATTGTTGCTATTAATTACCAGGATATACAGTCTCACTTTTAAATTAACACCATCTTCTAACTGCAGTACTCTTAATTTTTATTCAAAGCAAAACCCCCAAAAAAAAAGATGAGATAAAAATTACTGTTGTGTCTCAAATTTATTGATCATATTTTTTTTAGGTCATCCAAAAAAAAAAAAGAAAACTCAATTTCTAAATTTTTTTTTTTTCAAAATCACCCTATCACTTAAACTAATAACACAACTAATCCTCCATCATTATTTTAATATATATATATATATATAAATATATTTAAAAAAAATTACTTTTTCAACTTTCATTGCATCAATAGCATTACCTTGAAGAAAATGGGACCCAAAATGATATGAAGTACGATTAGTGGCCACCATTTGAAATGGCAACTTCACATTGTCATCTCCTTTTCCTCTCTGCTAGATCTTCCACTATCAATCTCCAACCAGCCACAACATCTTAATTCTCCATAATCACAAACGGGCCAGTTTCAAGATACAAGTCGCAAGGCTTCCGGCGGGAGTATGCTTATTTGTGTATTTTCTTTTTTTCTTCTCCTCCAATTTTTGTTCCCAGTGTTTTAAGTGCTTAAAAATTGCATTAACTTTTTGTCCTGATTTCCTTCAAATCTTCAGGTTTTTTCAAGATTCTGAACAAGGGAATATTGCAGATAATTGGGGTGGACGGAAGGTCTTGAACTTAATGAAAATCCGAGCTATGAGCTGCTGTATAGAAATGGAAGTTTATTGTTTTTTTTTTTCTTTTAAATTCTTTGGTGTAAAGAATTGAAATCAAATTAAGGAATCGAACATCATTTTTTCGCTGTTAAATGTGTGAATTGACCTCTGGAAAAGCCCATATGAAAATTTCTCTCTCCATCCTAGGTTGACAAATGCAGAACTACATTGACAATTTCATCCCAGATATGTTACAGATTTCTAACATTCATATGATCTGCAAACTTGAGATTGGCTTACAGAGACAAAACAGCCAAACTTTGCGATAATCCAAATGCAAAAGTCCACAACAATAATCCAATCAATCTTCCAACTTCGTTATCCATCAGAATCATATTTGATAGCTCACTGTTGAAAATATCAGGTTCTGAAACCTAACATTAACTAAAACAGTTTCAGTTGCTTCCGTAACATATTAATATTGCCTTCAGATAAATTCATATGATGCTCCTGCTACAAACATTGCAAACATGTCCAGATTGGGACAATTTCAAATTTAATCCTCCCTTTTTTCCCCCTTCCAGAAAGTGCACCAATAGTTTTATTTCCTAAAATGAAACTCCCACTTGAAATGATGCAGACAAAATTATAAAAGCATCCAAAATTTTAATTTTCTAAACTCTCATCTAAAGTTCAGTACGAAAACATGTAATGCTACTACTAGATTAAATTATTCCTGGTAATCACCATTTACCACCAAAGTAGCAGAAGAATACGAAACCAATCCAGTGGCTTCACATAACCACCAAATTTATTAGAAATCAGAATATTAGATAATGGATGCTGACTAATAATATATTTTTGCATTTCATCTCCATTAACAAATCATATGATGCATCTGCAGTGACTTCCCAGTTCAGACTGTAGGCTCAAATCAATCTCTTGCTTCTCACAAGTACCATACTAACAAAAGAATGATGAATAGCGCATGGCATATCAGAGCTGATATAGTACAACATATCAAAGCTGAACACACAGCATCGCAAGGATGATGAAAAATATGTGGCATCAGCTGATGCTATATGGATTCTAGCTTTGCTACTAGTGGCACTAAACTGTGATTTATAACCATGTATTATTCAGTAAGCTACAAAACCCTGCATATTCGAGTATCTATGACTGGCACCTTAGGAGAAGACTCCGACAGTTCCAGTGCCTCCCCCAGTGACATCCAGCGGTTTCCCCAAGCAGTTTCTGCCCAGTGTTTCAATCTCTCCCCTTCTGCTTTTCTGGACTGTTGCACATGAAGTGTTTCTGCATACCCACCTTCACAAACATTCACAAGTACCAAATGCATAAATGTAATTAAGCAAAGTCAGTAATTAGCTATAATCACAAAATACGTTATATGGACATGTGGTATAAGTAAGGTTTTATATTGGGCAGACTGAATGTGATTACGCATGACAACCACATAACATACTGAATCAAAAAGTTCTTGATGAGCAATGATACTCCTGGTTACCATACCAGAGTGGAGCCAAACCAATCAAAGCTCTGAAACCTCTAAAATTTAGCCCATTAAAGTAAGATATATTTACTTTTAGCGTCACATTATATTAATTGGTAAGATATATATGTAAGAGCATATAATTAAGAAAATAACAGAAGTGCTTAAAATTAAAAATTAAGAAGGCCTTTCCTATTCTAGACAACAAGATTTTGAGATTCTTTTATCAATAAGAAAAAAGAAAAACTAAAAAAAAAATGTGACGGATCGTATCTGTAGGCAGATTTTTCTTGACCCTTGTGCTACACAGTAGATAAAATAAAATTAAAAGCAATTATAAATTTCTAGACCAAAGTAGACAGATAAAGGAAAATAACTTAATTTGAGCAACAATTTAACACATAAAGCAAACTTGAGTACTGAAACATAGATCAATAGAGTCACAGACAACATAAAGTAAAACTAGATAAAATTCTACTTATTAAAGCATCATAAAACCCAACAGAAATAGAAACAATGATTGATGGCCTTGAAGGTGAAGCAGCAGAGGTTGTCCTGGTGGAGTAGATTTCCCTCCTTGTTGAAGGTTAGAAGACGAAAAAGAGAGGTCTATGGAGTTTTTTGTTTTTTGTACCATTGCTGCCTTGTTTGATCAGTATGTCTGCCTATCCACTTTTAAACCCAAACCCCCAACATCCCCCACTTCAAAAAATAAAAGAAAAAAAAATAAATCTTAGGGTTTACTTCAGTAAGGACACACTGACACACATGCCTTGTTAGCCCAAGGGAGTGCGAGGAACGCGCCAGCCTGCGCCTCAGGCATAGGCGCACGAGGTACTTGCCTTTTTACAACTATACTGCATACATAAGCAAAATAACTCAGATGCTATGACATACCTCTGGCAAATGCAATTATATCTTTTCTGTAAACATTATCACTGGCACCTACATAATCAAAAGATATGACCTCAATATGGTTATCCCTAAGCTTTCATTCATGTGAAATCTGAAAAGATCAGATATGATTTCCTACCATCAACCTCCAAAGGTGGAGCTTTAAGCAGTTCAATTGCCCTTCTGAAAAGGCCCTGTAAACCATATAAGAAAACATTGACAGAGCAGCAAGCTTCAATAAATTATACTTACAAAAATATGTGACAACAACAATGAATAAAACAGGATTAAATCTGTCTCAAACAGCTAGAGTTTGGAAAGCTTCAAATGATAAGAGTTGCCAGGAAAATCGGGGAAGGGGAAAATGATGAAGGCCCCAAATGTTGTCCAAAACATTTAAATGGACATCAAACAAAAAAGTACACTTCTGTCAAGAATCTTTTACTCAGAAGACTATGAACAGAATAAAGCCCCAACTAAGAAAACAAGTCTGCAATAATTTTGAACGAGCAATTGACTTGAGCTTCTATACAAAGTGTTACTCATTGCCTGATGTATAACTAGTTATTTAGCGGAATGATCTTGAGAAAAGGTAATGAAGACAACTGAGATAATGACAATATATTGTATTGGTAGCTTAAAGAAAATTTTCAAACCTCTTGAAGTAATAGGGAACTCGAGCGCTCCACCATTGCTTTCAGTCGATACATGAGAGCAATGCAGGTCAAAATTACACCAACCTTGGGATGATGAGTGCCTACATATATCAGTAAAGCCACCATAATGACAATATAATTCATACACGCCCATGCTCTCATTCAGGATTACCATGAAAGTAGCATACCAAAGCGCTCTTCCATTTTCTTTAATGCTGCAGTCAGTATCTCCTCTGCATCATTAAAATTCCTATAAAAGAGAAGCTCATATTAAGACATGAGGATCAGGATTAGACAAGATATTGATGGAAAGCTATCTTTAGATTACCCCATATGAGCCTCAAGCTGTCCTAAAGCACAAGCAGCTGCAATTGCAACTTCCTCGGAAGTCATGTTACAAGCCCCAAGGTTGTTTGGATCACAAAAATCTTTTATCTCAGACATCGCCTGAATTACTTTCTGGTACAACTCCTTTGCAGTTGAAAACTTCCGCATGCCATGGAGGAATTCACCATAAGACAGGACAGCATTGCCTACATATCACAATATTATTAAATTGAAGGACAATGCTATGCATGATGTCTCTCATTAAGTAAAACCTTACCAATGAAAAATCTCTCTCCCTGAACTCCCTCAAAGAGTGACTGTGCTGCAGAGAAGGACTGAATTTCAAACACAGTGAATAACAGAAAACACAACAAGGCTTACAAAAGAGCTAGTGTATTTATAATGCTTACCTGAGTCAAGATTACCACATATGAGCTCAATCAGACCTTTTAGTGCTTTAACACGGGCCTCCGGAACCTCAAAGCCACCCCCATCATCTATTTCTATTCTGATTGATCCTAGGACTTGCAATGCCAAATCTGCAACCACTGATGCAGCATCCTCCTAAATAAAGTAAACCAACATCAGGACATTCCACTTTCAAGCATTATTAAAAAAGAACACCTAAAGCTAGAAATAATTCTTATGGGTATTGCTACGGCTTACTTGATAATGTTCTAGATAAATTCCCCCTAGAGCTTCAGAAGCAGCAACTGCAGAAACCAACACAAAATCCATTACGTAAAACACAAATTTTACTATCAAACAAACTACTGTCATCTGACATGGTAATTACCTTCTCTTCTAGAAAAAGGGAAAGTGTAAACAGAGTCATTATTACCTTTAATAGCAATAGAAGACAAGCTTAAATCTTGAAGTTTCCCAAGTCTCTCAATGGCTGCCTCATGGGACCCTCTAAAACACAATTATTTCAGACAAAAAAAAAAAAAAAGATTAAAAGACCCAAACTTACATCTCCATGAACAAAAAATGTAAATTAAGAAACAAACTCAAAGAAGAAACGGTGAAGGAGTGACAGAATAAGAGGAACCTTTCAAACAACAAAGTCGAACGAGCAAGTTCAACCAAACCCTTAGAATGATCATCAGGCTGAATGGACTCGCACTGTTCCAATACCAGTAGTCCTCGCGCATATGATTCTTCTGCAATTGCGCATTTACACAGAATATTCATTTACTAAAACCATCAAAATCATATCTTTTTGTTAAAAAAAAGAAAAAGAAAAAAGTTGAAGGAAAAACTCGAACTCATGGTGGCACCTGTTTTTTGGTCACGGGCAAGAGTGGTGGCGTACTTTATCATTTCAAGGGCAACTGGGTTGGGTGTGAAAATTCGGCTGTTCGCAGAAAAGTGTCTAATGGGTTGCGACGCCACCGCTTTTGGTGGTGGCAGAAGTGGTGGTTTAAGAAGTGAAAAGGAGGGGCCTATTCCATTCCTCATGGCCCTCGAAACTTCAGCTGCGAGCCTCATCGTACTGCTTGATTTTTCTTCCCCTTTTTACTCTTCTGCGTTGAATCAAGATTCAAGAAAGCAAAAACATGAATTGCTGGCTGGGGAATCAATATTTACTCTCTTTTCCTGATCCTTTCCTTTTTCAAATTCGAGCACTTCTCTTTTTCTTTTTCTTTTTCTTTTTCTTATTAGTAAAATAAGTTCATTCATTAAAACAATCAAGTACTATATCTGGGCTACGTTTGGCTCACACCAGCTTAAATCTCAGAACTTGACACTAATCCATTCTGATTCTGAACTCAAATGGGCTAAACTAGGTGAAAAACTTCCCAATGTATCTGGACTACGTGTGGGCTCACACCTGCCCAAGGTTACTCTTTAATGATACTCATAGACCCACAAGAAGCTTGTTTTGGGCCAAAATTTTCTTCATCAAACTTTCACTTCCAAAAAGAAAGAAAAAAAAAAATATGAAAAGAAATAGCATTTGATTTGAAGATAAGAACTTAGAGAAACATCAAAATTGTTGTTTCAATTCAAGTTTTTCTTCCACTTCAAATAATAAAAGCTTATAATAACATAGTGAGCTCATGAGACAAAATTTCGTATATGATCAGTATTCTAACAATTGTTCCAATTATGTCTAAGATTTGCTTATGTATAAGATAATCAAGAGCTGAAACTCACATTCAAATAGGTAAATATTATGTACACGCTTAATATTTTTTAATCATTTTATCTCAACATTCATTTTTATATTTTTAGTTGAAAAAAGAACTAGAAGGATTGTGGATTTCAAATTCAAATCCTTTTAAGATCTTTGGTAAATGTAAATAGCATATGAGATCTAAAATTATATTAGTTGGATTTAACAGTAACTCAAAATAGAAGTCAATAATTTAAAATTTATTATATTATGAAATTATTCAAACAAAATCAATGAATTTACTATTATAGATTTGAAATTCTTAACTTCAAATTCATCGTCAATCAAATTCTAAATAAACATTCATTTAGAACTTCAAATTTTATTTTGCATATTTGATACAAATTCAATAATTTCAATTTTTTCAAGTCCGCAATATCAATTTGATAAGATCTGCTAGGATATCGAGTTGGACCCAGGAATTCACAAAGAAAAAAAAAATCCGAACTCAACATGTTAACAGCCCTATATTAGCCTAATACATCTGGATAAACAATATGACCTTCAATTGTTAGGCGGATACGGCAAAGAAGATTTATTATTCAGCAGTAGATATGCAGAGTTAAAGCCTAAAAAGAGAGAAAAATTAGGTTAATTTCTGCCCCCACCATCAGATGAGAGATCTTGTGGGACAAGGATGTTAAAGATGGGGCCAAAATAATGATCCTCAAATACCATCTCTTTTCCTTTTCACGATCCTGAAGATTGCTGATAGTATTTTATCTAATGATCCAAGAATTGCCCCTCTTTTTAATATGTTCTGTAATTTAGTTGTTTAAATTAAAGAAAGGAATGGGAGAAATCTTGCCCAAATCTTGGCATATTTTTCACTAGGTTTGATCAGTAAACCATGGCCAATGGATACTTCAAAAGTGAATATCCAATACAGAGAAAGACAAATATGCTCATTGCAACATGCAAAAGTTCAGAATCAAAAATAAATTCAGCTATTATAATGTGATGAAAGTACTAATCCTCAGTTAGAAGCAATGCATATATGCCCTTTTGTGTGTGAAAAGAAAAAGTGAGAAAATAAAGGAGAAATAAAGAGATCCAAATTGGTGCTGAGCCACTAAAGTGCGAGTAGCCTCCACAAGAGGTTTTTACTTTAAATTTGGCAATATTTGTGCCATTCCATCCAGCAGCAGCACAACAATTAGGAACTTGTTTACTTTTCATTCTCTCTAGCAAATTTGTGCTTGAAATTAAAATGCTTATTTTCCCTTATGCATTCTCCATTATAATCTGCGTACTCCTGTCTCTCACTAGCACAAGTACATCATCATTTTTCTGCTAAATTTTGATTGATATTTTCTCACATTCCTTGATCAAAATCTTGATGTTATGTAAACCAATATTTTTGCAGATGGCATTGGACATCAACTTATAATAGTAAACAACTGTAACGAGAGCATATGGCCAGGAATCCTAGGCGGTGCAGGCCAGCAGACCCGAAAGATGGGGGGTTCCTTCTGAGCAGTGGTCAAGAAGTAGTGGTTGATATGCCTGAGAAGTGGTCAGGCAGAATATGGGGAGGCAGAACTGCAACTTTGATGCAAATGGGAAGGGGTCATGTGCCACAGGAGACTGTTCTGGCCAATTACACTGCCACGGATTGGGTGGTGTGCCACCAGCAACGTTGGTGGAAATGACATTAGGCTCATCAACTTCACCACTGCACTTCTATGACGTGAGCTTAGTTGATGGCTTCAACTTGCCTGTCTCGATGAAGCCTGTTGGGGGAGGAATTGGCTGTGGCATGGCGTCATGTGAGGTTGATTTAAACATATGCTGCCCTTCAGCATTGGAGGTCAGGGTAGAAGGTAAGGTGGTGGGTTGCAAGAGTGCATGCTTAGCAATGCAATCAGCAAAATATTGCTGCACAGGGGAGTACTCAAATCCCAACACTTGCAAGCCTACAATTTTTGCTCATCTGTTCAAGGCAATTTGTCCAAAGGCCTATAGTTACGCCTTTGATGATTCTTCCAGCCTCAACAAGTGCAGGGCTTCAAGATATGTCATCACTTTCTGCCCTCCACAATGAGGATGACACAAAGTTCTTCAATCCATCGGCTGTTTAGAGTGCGATATTAGCAAAAGATGCAATGTAGTACCATAGTATTGTCAAATGAAAGCAGCGTGAATGACCAACTCATGTCATTATGGTGTTTTGTATCTAAGAACGAAGGAAAATTTTAAATCAGCTATATAGCTACTATAGAATCAGTGTGTGTAGCATAAAATTGCATAAAAAGAGTTTAGTGGATATCACTTTGAAACTCCTAACTTGAGTATTCATTTTTCACTCAACGCATATCTTATCACGAGTTCATGCTGATTTTCGCAACTTCATTGCTTCAACAAAACATTCGCTACAAGAACAGGCAAAGAACCAACAAAAAATCGCTACAAGAACAGGACAAAGAACCAAACGTTCCGCACTTTATCATAGCTCAGCCAATGAAAAGAACCCAACCAAGATTTATACTGCTCTACTTCCAAGTAACTTTTTAGTAGTTTCTTATCCTAGTTCATTTACAGATCAATACTGTTTTTTTTTTCTACCACGAGATGCGTCATCCCACTAAATGGGACTCAAGCATGGTAATATCCAACTAATAACTACCAAATGCTCAAACACAAACCATTCATCTATAGAGATGAACAGCCTAATGACAAACATAAATTGTATTTTGCATACAGAGTACACAGGATGGCACAAAAGCTACAGATAATCTATGAAATCGTGATTGTAGTACAAAATCCCACTAAAACATTTTTTATGGAAATGACAATACCATAAGAGGGGGTATCTGTGCTCATCCACTACCACAACTGCATTAGGAAGCATTGTCTGCCGGGGGTCCTGGACCTATTAATAATGGGGTTTCCTTCTTTTCACTATTTGATTTTGTATCAGGATTTCCATTTGCAGCCCAAGCTCTGAGAGGTGGTTGAAAATGCTGGCTCGCAACATCTGGAGGAGGTGCATCTTCTCCAGGGAGAACAAGTAGCCCCTTCTCACGAAGCGGAGATGGTTCATTATGGCAGGTGTTCCAAAGGGAGTCCACAAGCAGCCTTTCCTCTCTGGCAGCTCCTAGGTCTTCAGCAGACATCTCACTGATCCCTTTAATCCTTTCTTGTAGAATTTGCTTCAGTTTATCTTCGTCTTCACTTGAACTACCATCAGGCTTTCCTGACCTGTTTCGAGCTAGCTCTAGAAGGCCCCTAAGTGCAGCTTCACGTACATCAGCATCCTCGCTTGATGCAAGGTGCATCAAAATGCGAGGGAATCCAAGCTCGGTTACAACGCCACAGTCTGACCGATTCCTGAAGTAAGTAATATCAAGTTAAGGGCTTTCCTGCAGATTAACCATTTTGTGTGAATAAACAGGAAAATAGATTAGCCTGCTTGAAATGGTCACAGCAAGCAGCTTTTAGCTTAGGTCAAATAAGCAAATTGCAGTTTGGCTCAGTTTCTATAGCTTTTTGATGCAAGAAATTAGTGGAGAAAGCCAAAAGCTAGAAGCAGAACTCTGGTAAAAAATGAATTTAATTTTTCTTCCATTAAAAGCAAAAGATGCTACAGAAAAATATAATAGAAAGTCATATATTGGCCAAGGATTATAATCTTATCAAAACCCAGATAGTTACCTTTGAAATCTGAAATTCTCAGAACATAAAGCATCTCTTAGAGCCGCATAACCATTAGCCAGGCGAAAAGCAGCAATTCCAGACTTGTTATGCCTTATTAGAGCTGAAAATACACCACAACCAAAACAAAAGATCAGAACACCAGTCACTCCATGATCACATGAGTGGATAATGCATAACCCTGCGGAGACTTACATGAGATTGCGCCAAGTGTTTTGGTACGAACTATAACATCAGATCTGAAGTAAAATTTGACAAAAGCAGTTCTAGACCATTAGCTTCCATGACCAACTGTTGACTTCTGGGGTTGTTCTGGACGATTGTGCTAACAACTTCTGCAGCTTTTGCCCTGATGTTAGCATGGAATTCCTCAGGTAGCCAAGGAGAGGAACCAGGCCACCAATGGAGTGAATATCTGGCAAAGAACACAACCAACCAAATCGTTAAGCAAACCGCACAAACAACAGAATAAGCGTGGCGATTCAGATCTTGGAAAGCCACTTCACAAAAGTTATACTTATGTTAGTAAATGCCATGTTCATACAAAATTATAACTGTTAGCTCAAAAATTACTTGGTGCAGAAACTTTTCAAGGTAGGGCCAGCCTATGTCGTGGCCTAATAGGCCTTTCTGCAGAATGCAATAGGATTAAGACACTGCCACATAGAGATTTCCCAGCAGAGCACTAAAACATATAAATTGAGGAGCTTTAACCTTTTCCAATGCTCGATTAAACTTGGAAAGGGAAAAAACGCTCATTTATGTACAAGTCATGCATGGCAAATGTAACTGCTCATATGGAGCCTAAATTATTTCATGAACTATAAGCTATAGTTCTAAGCTAAGTTCAGTAAGAGAATGGCCAGACGAGTGATGAGCTTTGCACTCATAAGACAAAGGCATGTACAATATGTACCCATATTTAAAACGCCTTATTAATAAAATAAGGTTTCAGGTTGAAATTGCTTTATAGGAAACTAGTATTTGCCGTTGTCGATCTCAATATTGGAGAAGAGGACAAATGAAGAACACACAAACTCAGTGCTCTTAAGCAAACACAAAGGTCGATCAAATGACCAGAATTCTTAAATGATTGATGCGGCATCTTAAATACGTACTAATTCACTAGTTACAGAAACAGACAGCCCTACAGTAAAAGGACCCGCAGGGCGAACAAAACTATCTTGATTTAATTAGGACCCATTTTCAGAAACAAGTTCAAGAAACATAATATCAAAAAATCCTAGAAGAAACAGATAAAGGCTGTAGCTAAGCTAAATTTTATTCTTAGATGGCACAAAGGATAAACAATTACCCACTATGGCAAACATTATTACAGAACGAATGGAGCAATGAATTCCAAAAGAGGGAATGGAAAATGTGGCACTAAAAACCATGTATGTGCAGGAGTATTAACTTTTTCAAAAAGATAATCCGCATCGTGTTTACATATTTTTGTAAGGAAATAAACCATCCACATATCTGGCTAGTATTCTATCGACTGTGTGCATCATAATCCACAAAAAGATAATATAATTAAGAAACTAACCATTGGCCATGTCAATAGACTCCACATGTTCTTGCAGCTCATCCAACATATCTGAAAGCACGGAAAAAATAATTAAGAATCCAATCATCATATAACAACAAGCAATCAAGTTTCCTACAGCATGACAGACGCTAATATGCTCACATATAAATACCTTCAATATCTTGAGGGGTTAACCCTTGAGACTCCAAGACCTGCTCTGGGGTCTTCATGACAAGTGTTATCTCTTTCATTCGTTTAATAACATCAACTGTCTGCGCTTGCATTGCCTCCATAAACCATCTTCTATCCTCCTCACTAAACCCAAAGAACAAGCAAAAATCCATAATTTTGAAACAATTAAGTACAAGCCCAAAAAGGGCTAAAGTACGTGGTCTCAATCAACATCACATCTCTCTCATTTTATATCACAGTTCAAGAACCAATCACGATTCCATGAATCGACATTTTTTAAACCAACCCATCAGAACATTCAAAATCAAGAAAGAAACTTTTGTAGCAACACAAAAACCATTCTTCCACATATTTTACCAAAAAAAATTGAAAAAATGGACTGTACCTTAAATTACGAGAAGAATTTGTACCATCAGAGTGAGAGAGACTCCACTTGAGCAAGCCTTCCCAGTTAGGACCTTCCCTTGACATTTTTCACTCAAACAAGAAACTGCAAAGATTAACGTTGGCAGAAAGGTATAAAAATAAAGAGCCAAGATTTAGCTTTCCAAGAACTAGAAATTAGGAGAAGTATTTGACCGAGATTGAGCTTATTTATACTTTCGGTGGGGAAATTTGTGGAGGAGTTTCTCGAATTTACTTGAAGAATCGAGATAATATAAAATCACAATCCACAATCTTCTCAATTTTGTACAGCGCGAAAGTTTTACAAGACCACCGGTCGAAGTCGAGAACAAAAAGCGGACCCGACACGGGACATACGAGTAGAATTTTAGGAGGATCGCATGGGCTTTATGAAACACACAGGCCTTGTGCCTTAAAACCCATTGGGCCTTATATTCTTTTTTACTATAATTTTTAATAAATGAATTTAAGACGATCACAGGGAATAATTGGAAATGAGGTAAACTTGTAGGAGTTGCTCAGAGTAAAATCACAATAGGAAACTTGTATGAGGTAAACTTTGGAAGTGGAACCAAATAATACGAAACAAACCCTTATTGTAGTTTCAAAATTATGAAGCTAGAGGTAAGAATTTTAAGTACAAAGTCCACAACATGATCCTTGAATACAAAGTTTAAAACTCACAGGAATTTCAATCTTGAAGAAATGGATAAGAAAAGAGTGTAGAATTTGGAGAATTGCAGATAATTTGACAAATAAAATTATTGTGGTATCTCCACCATGAAGCTGAGAATAAGTCATCGAAGTGGGACCTTTTTATCCAGTAATGCTCACTGGAATTGCTGAGGAGCGCGATGTGTTCCTCCCTTATCCACTTTCCAATATCTGTGATTGCTATAAAATCTGAGTCAAACTGTGTCATTTCATATTCAAGAAAACAAACAAAAAATAATCTCAGAAATGGCGTCCATTACTCAAGTGCAGGCCCTGTTCTCCACGAATTCAATCAAGAAATCGACTCCATCTCTCTGCAGCTCCAATGGCAGAACTACCATATTCTATGGTTCAAAGCTTTCTTCACGGGGTAAAATGCAGAAAACGAAAGAGAGGAAGCAGCTGACGGTGGTCGCCGCCGCTGGTGATGTTTCAGCCGACGGAACAACCTATCTGATAGCGGGCGCAGCCGCGGTGGCATTGCTTGGAACTGCTTTCCCAATCCTCTTCTCCCGCAAGGACCTGTTAGAAATTCCCTGCTGTTTAATTTACTCTTTATATTTTCTCATAAATACATAATTTGTGGCAACGATTTATACAGTGGATTGACATATTTTCTATTATATTTTTCTGTAACAATAAGTACATTACATATTAAATGATTGACTCATTATTCAAATATCTTATCTAAGTCACCCATCCCCACGTATCCTTTTACAACATTCTGAAGAGATTCAAATTCTTAATTTTTTTGTCATTTTGTGTCACGTAAATTTATTTATTAAAAAGTATTTTTAAAAGTCTGAATCTAGATTTATGTTGCAGTGAAATTCAAACTCAAGATCTATCTATTTCATATAAAAATTTAAGTTTAAATTGTTAAATAAAAGAGTAATTTCATATTTAATATTTTTTAATTATAAGAAGAGAAAGAGAAATAATTGTGGATGATTGGAGAATTGACGGAATAAAATTGTGGTTTGTTTAGGTGCCCAGAATGTGATGGAGCAGGATTTGTGAGAAAATCGGGGTCGACCTTGAGGGCAAATGCGGCAAGGAAAGATGAGCTTCAAATTGTGTGTGCCCGGTGCAACGGACTTGGCAAGCTTAACCAAATCGACAAATAGAAATTAATTTGTGTGTGTGTGTGTGTGAATTACTGGTTGGTTTGTAAAGTTTGAAGTGTATAGTCTACTCTCAAGTTTGTACTGCATTTTTTAGAGCAATTTAATTCGCTTTTCATTTGAAATTTTGTTTGAATCTTATGGCATTTATCTATCCACAAGAAAAGGCAAAAAAAAATAAAAAAAAAAAATGCAATTCTTGAATTTTGAAGATAATTTTATTTGCACTTTGCAATTGCAACTGGGAGTAATATGAGCAACATTATAAACATGAAATTAAATATTGATAGGCATTGTGGAGCTCCTTCTTGTAATTCGACTAATATTCTTTTTTCTTGTCCAATATAATTATAGTTTGCTGTAATAACTAGAATTAGTTATGCTAAATAGTCTCGCATAAGTGGTTATTTTAGAATTCTAATTTAAACATAATTTGGTCGAATCTAAATTAGTATGTAATAAACTTATCATATAATTAATTGGGATTGTGAGGATTTACACTAAAAGGCTAGAACTTTTCCTATGCATAAACTTTAAAAGTAAAAGATTTAGGACTATGGTGCTCCAACAAAACAAAATGACGAGGAACAGATATTTCTTATATATGGGCGAATATAATTCAATTAGTCCATCTTTTTAACCCTATTTATTACCCTCCAAGTTGGGTGGTGAAGCATCAAAATAGGAACCTGTACGCCAGCATTTTCATGCCTTTTTTATTAATACAAAGTTATCCTCTTTTTTCTTTTTCTTTCTTAGAGTTCTTCTGAAACTCGGGCGTCGTCTCATTGGAGAAAAAGCAATGAATGCTAATCATCTTTAGTCTAAGATTTCAAGAATGCGTAAAACTCGAAATCTCAACACCAACCCCTTCCATCCCTGACTGTTTTCTTTTCCAAAAAAAAAAGAACTCTTCCTCTTCCAACGTCTGATCAGGTATTTTCCCGTGTTCTCTGGTATAGTTTTGTTAGAAACAGAAAGCAGAAAGGCCTGAAATACAACAATCCATAAATCTTCGTTGATCAACTATGTTTCTTGGCGTGTTTTGAGAGCACATACATTGCTTTACGTGTAAGAATAGAGTCATGAAGCAGCTGGAAGAAGAATTTGGGCCAGACCGCGCGATTGAAATTGAAACAGATGATGAAGAAAATGAAGCTGAAAGGGTTTGCCATGATCATGAGGACGATACTGAATCTGATGTTACTGGTCCCTCCAGACACCCTTCAAATGATTCTCTCGATCATGATCCTTCGCCCTTTTGGCCTCAAAGTTACAGGTACATACTGCATCGCACAATTTTGGAGCCGTTCAATCTTTGGACTTATTTTTGTTATTTCTTTGCTCGTTTTAGAGAGTTTTGATGTTGCATGACCGTATTAAAACTTCCTTCTTGCCATATAATTATATTTTTCTGCAATGCTAATTGTTATGAATACAATTCTTGATTGAATAAACGTTGCATATATTCTGCATGACACACTTTAGCTAATGAAAATGATGATCATACAAAAATTATTTCTGCAAGCCACAGCACTTGTCTGACTTGCAATGCAACATCTTTTATATGTGATTCGGCTTCTGTATAAATATATACCAAAAAAAGAAGGGAATGCACATTCCCTTGAAACAATTTTTATTTCTTTTTGTCAACAGAAAGAAAGTATTCTTTTTTTTTTTTTTAATTCGGTAAGGTGACCGGAACAGGGGAGGGATAAATGAGAAAATATACTAAAAATATGTGTAGTTGTTTTACTTCTTCACCTTAAATTGGATGAATTGGATGGAGTACCCTACTATTTTAGTCCCCAATAATGGTTTTAGTAAACTGCAAGAATTTTAAGGAGTCTGAGCTAAAGTTGGAGGTGCTAATAGTTTATGTTATGATCCCCAATAATGGTTTTAGTAAACTGCAAGAATTTTAAGGAGTTTGAGCTAAAGTTGGAGGTGCTAATAGTTTATGTTAAGAAGTGTGTGTAGAAGGAATGTGATGAGATGAATATCTATGCTGCCCATGGCTTGCCAATATCTCAGACAATAGAATAGTAACAGAAGATGATTTTTTGGCATGTCCCCTGATGGCCTATTGCAAATATTTTTCATGCACTGGAGCTGCCAAAGGGAACAGTCTGATCATTTCAACCTAGCTATTAGCACAGATAGAAATACACAATTGATTTTTCTGGAAAATAGACAACTTGTGCTCTATGCAGATTGCAAAAGGACTAGAACATGATTACAAGTAATTTCATGACAACATCTTCTGAACACTAACCAATCAATGGATAACTCTTTTATTGAAATATATAGGCAGTCAGTGGACATGTATACAAGTGTGACACCTCCCTCAGTCAGCTTCTTAAGGGGCAGCTCTTTCTTGAGTTCAGCAGACAAGAAATCACAGACAACAGCTACTGAATCATCTTTGTTTAAGCCCCTCATCTCCTCAACAAGCGTAGATAAAGAAGAAGTTCCCACCTCAATATTTCCTGTAAAGCTATCTACCACTTCTGAATTGAGGACTTCTTTCAGTGAACTGCCACAGCCCCAGCAGTGTTCTTATACTCAATCAGTTCTTAATGGTAATTTGCATGTACTATCATGAATCTTGGTGATGTTTACTGGGGAGATTTGTAGTTCTTCTCATGAGATCATCTTTAAAGGCAAGCCTAAATTTCATAGAAAAACTATCCTAGTACCATCCTGCTTTGTTCTTCAAGCATCAAATTGGAAGAAAAGCTCAAAAGCAGAAGTCATGTCTTTGATTCTCCTTTGAGAATGATTGCAAAACATGAGCTATTTACAACCTTAGATTTGGTAAAATGCAACCCATGCTATTAACTTTTGTTGAACCTTGATTACTTTGCTGCAGAAACTTTTATTCCCTGATGGATCTACATTTAAATGATTTGACTTAATATCCATTTCTCTGATGCATTTTCAAATTTATATGCAGCCATAAATGCTCTGTGTGGCATAGGAATTCTATCAACTCCTTATGCACTCAAAGAAGGAGGGTGGTTCAGTATCCTGCTTCTCTTTATCTTTGGAACCATTACCTGCTATACTGGGATCTTATTGAAGAGATGTTTAGAAAGCTCCTCTCAACTCCACACTTATCCAGATATTGGACAGGCGGCTTTCGGCTTAAGTGGTCGTATTTTTCGCCAGATAACTTATCTCGCATAA
>JAGSPU010000351.1:0-40102 GCA_019321725.1 Paulownia fortunei
ATGATTTCTTTGGTTGATAATCAACTACCACTAACGGTCTCACCGTCCGCTTCTCTTTTCTTCCCTCCAATCTCTCCCTCACTTTCCTCTCATATGCCAGGTGGGAAGCAGAGAGCCACCACCATTCCACCATCCACCGCCACCGGAAAAAGACAGAACACCACCACAATGCCTAAAGAGAGACACAAATTCCTCTCTTGTAACATCTTTTTGCTCTTAACGACTATATTCACCACGGCCGTCATCCACCATGTCTCCGCCGATGATGCAGATGTTATGGCCAAGTTGGCCAAATCCCTCAACCCATTCCCCTCCGGCTGGACAGGTTCCAACTTCTGCAAATGGCAAGGCGTCAACTGTGATTCCTCAAACAAAGTCAGCTCCATTAATCTCTCATCAAAATCTCTCTCTGGAATATTACCATCAGAGATAAACCAGCTTTCCAGCCTGAAATCACTCAGCCTTCAAAGAAACCAGTTTTCCGGGCCATTACCTGCTTTATCCGACCTCGCTTCCCTTCAAGAAGTCAATCTTGATGAAAACAGTTTCAATTCCATCCCTACAGGTTTCCTGTCAGGCTTAACAAGTTTACAATCTTTCAGCATCAACAACAACACCAATCTTCCTACCTGGAGAATTCCTGACACCCTGCAAGATTCCACTTCCCTCACTAGTTTTCTTGCGAGCAAGGCAAATATTGTGGTGAGATTCCAGACATTTTTGGATCCCTGCCAAATTTCCAGAGCCTTAGGCTTTCCTACAATAACATGACAGGGTCATTGCCAGCGTCATTTGCCAAGTCTGGGATTCAGAATTTATGGCTCAACAATCAGGCGATGGGATTTTCAGGCACGATTGATGTTCTTGGGACAATGACACAGTTGAATGCGGTTTGGCTCCATGCCAATAAATTTTCAGGGCCAATTCCTGATCTTTCTGCCTGTACAGAACTGTCTGATCTCAGCTTCGCGATAATGCTCTCACCGGTGTGATTCCTGATTCGCTTACTAAGCTTCCGAAGCTTCAGAATGTTGCCTTACAGAACAACAAATTCCAGGGTCCAATGCCTAGTTTTCCACGAGGTGTTCAGGTGAATCTTGGAACTATGAACAATTTCTGTCTCTCTACCCCAGGCCCCTGTGATCCCCAGGTTACTGCATTGCTTGAGGCTGCTGGTGCAATGAATTACCCAGTGGCATTGGCAGAATCTTGGGAAGGGAATAATCCATGTCAGCAATGGAACTTTATTACATGTGAGAAGGGAAGTGTGACTATAATTAATTTCGGAAAGCAGAATTGGACTGGAACCATATCGCCTGCTTTTGCCAATTTAACTAATTTGAAATCTTTGTTTTTAAATGACAATGAACTTGTGGGTACCATACCTCAGAGTTTGACGACTTTAAAGCAGCTGCAGATTCTTGATCTCTCCAACAACAATATTTCTGGAAAAATTCCGGCATTCCCTTCTTCTGTGATGGTAAGAGTCACTGGTAATGTACTGATTGGGAAAGATGTTCCAATTAGTTCTCCTGGCGGAAGTTCCTCATCCAATAATGGAGCAAATGTTCCATCTGGTACGGATGGTGGAGAAAGTTCTTCCGTCTCGCCATGGGTGATCGTTGTTCCTGTTGTTGTCTTTATTATTGTCATTGCAGTGTTGGGTTTTGTGATCTACAGACGCTACTTGAATAAGCAAAATAAGAAGTACAAATGGGTTAGTAAGAGAAGTGAAGGAGGACATAGCGACAAGCAAATGATCGGCCATATGGATCAGGCAAAGGACAATGTAAAAAGCCCCAATTCTAGTATTAGTATAAGTGTAACTCCCATTAGAATCAGTGCTGAAAAGACTGATTATCATGTATATGATGGGGGAAATATTACCATACCAATTGAAGTCCTCCGGGAAGCAACAGATAATTTCAGCGAAAATAACATAGTAGGAAAGGGAGGATTCGGCATTGTGTACAGAGGACAACTCCATGATGGAACTAGAATAGCAGTCAAGAGAATGGAATCCTCTTTGATCAAGTGACAAGGGACTTCATGAGTTTAAGGCTGAAATTGAGGTCCTCACAAGGGTCAGGCACCGGAATTTGGTTGCCCTTCATGGATTCTGCGAAAATGGTAGTGAGAGGCTTCTGGTTTATGAGTACATGCCACAAGGGTGTTTGGGCCAGCATTTGTTCCATTGGAAAGAAATAGGAATTCCTCCACTCATTTGGAACCAGAGGGTGACTATAGCATTGGATGTCGCCAGAGGGGTTGAGTATTTGCATAGCTTGGCACAGCAAAGCTTTATTCACAGAGATTTGAAACCATCAAACATTCTTCTGGGAGATGACATCAGGGCTAAGGTTTCTGATTTTGGCTTGGTGAGATCTGCCCCTGATGGCAACTATTCAGTCGAAACACGATTAGCAGGAACCTTTGGTTATCTTGCTCCAGAATACGCCGGTATGTATTGGTTTCTGCATCAATTTATTCACTCTGATGCTAGAATTTATTGATTTATCTATGATATTTTTTTTGAAATTTATAGGCTATATGAACATTTTCAAGAATGCAATGTAATCTTACTTCCTGAAACATAATTATCATGCACATCTTCTCATTAACTATACCATGATTATGATTGTATCTACTATGTAATTGTTCAAATCAATAAACAGCGACAGGAAGAGTTACCACAAAAGTCGATGTCTATGCCTTTGGGGTGGTCCTGATGGAGATCATCACCGGCAGGAAAGCCTTAGATGACTCCTTGCCAGACGAAAGAAGCCACCTGGTGACATGGTTCCGGCGGCTCCTCCCAGACAAAGACGCTGTCAAAGCCGCTCTGGATCCCGTCCTCCTCTCAGTCATGGACCAAGACAGCTTCCAGAGTGTCTGGAAGGTGGCCGAGCTTGCCGGGCACTGCACAGCTAGAGAGTCTTACCAACGGCCCGACATGAGCCATGCTGTCAACGTGCTGTCGCCTCTAGTGGAGCAGTGGAAGCCGGCTCCAGACGACGAAGACAGCTTCGGGATCGACTTCCACATGAGCCTCCCACAAGTCTTGCAGAAATGGAAAGCCAATGAGGATTCATCCTCCACATTGTCCTCTAATTTCTTCAATGGAAATACCAATAATTATACTACCAGCTCCACCAGCACTGGTATGACGATGAACCTTCGTAGTTCAAGAGCTCGTTTGACGACCATTAATGGGAGATGATGAGAAAGAGAGATTTAAAGCGAATACATATGCATAATCGAGTTATTTACTTCGTTAATTACATCTAATCTGTTGTTTCTGGGTAAAAACCCACTGCATCCATTGAAACCTTTTTTCTTGGTTTCTTTTGTAATTCTCATATACTATTATTGGTTTATACTCTATCATGTAGACGAAATTTAGGGTTTTCTGTCTCATATTAAACTTGATCTTTGATGAACTAGTGGATGATTAGCTCTTTGTTCTTTCATTTTTGGGACAAAGTAGGATGAATCTACATATTTGGCGCTATATATTTCTAAATTAAGCAGAGGTTTTATTAGCATGTTAGTATTGCTAACATGCCATTATTCTCACTGAAAGCACAACCGATGGGTAAGAACTTTCAATGACGAACCAAGAATAAGTTATACTAGGTTTTTGATGAATAAAATTTTGCATGGAACTACTTTTTTTTCAGTCTCTAATAAATGAGAAAAATAGAAGCAAGACATTCACATAATGTCTCTCAGTTTCATGCATACAAGGATTCCTGTTTTAGCTGATCTGATGTGGTCTTTTGTCAATATATAGATACAGCTACGAATATCATTCTTATCTTGCCAGTATTTTATTGCACTTGGGAGATAAAATGAGAGTAACTTTCTACTGTGTGAGGCAGTGGCCACAGTTAGCGATTCATCATCTCACTAACTTCTAGTATGATTTAGCCAAAAAAGATATGTATAATAGAACTTCAATGTTTACAGGAATTCAGTACACACTTCTCACAAATATACAGCAGTAGCAGCAAGGATCTGCACCCACGCCTGATACGAAAGCCAGTGAAAGAACTACAAGGGATACAAAAGAATATCCAATCCATTGATCCAATACGGGAAAAAATCACCACATGCCTTGCATTAGGAATAACTTGGAGAAGAGTGCTGTCTTGAGCAAGAACATTGTGTCTACTTTCTCCACAAAGATTATGCCCTCTGATATGCCTCGCATAAATAAGAAATCAAGATACAATAATAAAAATGTTCTTTGTTCACCATGATCTCAGTCACCGGAAAATCAAAATACTGAATCATAATTCCATAGAAGAACACCAGAATGCAAAAAACAGGCTACCGAAAAGAACTTCACCGCATTCTGATAACAGATGAATCTGTAAAACACTTTTGTCAGATTCTTACAGTGAAATGAGTGATGAACCTTTTAACTAGAAGACACATAACCAGAACTCCGTAAGTTAATGAAGCAAATAAGTAGCCTAGTCACTCAGTTCGATCAAATTCGCGACTTTGCCAAGCCAAAAGCTCTTAATGTAACACTTGGAAACTAAGCTTATTCCAAGCATAAAGATGAACCAAATTTCTTTGTAATTTCAAAGGTCCAAAACTAGCGTCTCAAATATCTTACATTGGATTTTATCTTGAACAATGTGTATCAATGTTTAGAAGACCTTATGAGAGATCAAAACAACTAGAGATCTCGACTTAGAAAGTGCAGTCCATTCACAAAGTATTGTAAGTTTTCTCATTCATAAAACTGTCCTGCTTCCTGAACCCTTCAAGAAGTTCGAGCGCATCATTGCCCCTGCCATCCCTACACATTTCTTCCAACAATGTCTTATAGGTCAATAAATCAGGAGACATGGAATTCCCCAACATGTCAAATGCAGTCTCGATCGCATCCTGAAACCTCCTCTCCATGGCAAGACTACAAATCAAAATCAAATAAGTACTCCCTTTCGGCACCAATCCTTTTCCTCTCATCTCCTGATAGAATCCCAACCCTTCATTCACCCTACCCTTCTCACACAACCCTTTCGCCAAATAACTATAAGTGTACGCATTTGGCTCACAACTATACAATCCCATTTCCCGAAAAACCCGAATCGCCTCATCCACTTCAAGACACTTCGAGTAGGCTTTGATGATCATATTCAGCACGAACGTGTCGGGAATAACCCCGGACGCCTTCATTTGCTTAGCTAATGATCTAACCGCATGCAAATACACATAACACACATTCAACTTATCAAACTTCCTCAACAGTGAATTCAAAAGCAATGCATAAGTCTCCAAATTCGGCTTAGCATCCTCGGATTTCAGCATTTTCTTATAAATATCAAAAGCGCGATTAAACAAGAATTTACGGCCACAACAGAACTTGATCATGGTGTTAAACAAGCGGAGGCTAGCAGGGCACGCGCCGGCGATAACTTCTTCAATTAAAGTCTCGGCGACCCGATAACGCTTACCGGAAACTGCGATTTCGATCATTGTGAGGTAGGTGACGTGGCTGTGCTTATAGTGGCGCTGCTGAGCCGTCCACCGGAAAATGTCGAGGGCGAGGTCCGGGTCGGGTTGGGCTCGGAGGGCATCGTCAACATCGGATTGAGTGAACCCGGGCCCGAGGGTTTGGAGCCATGTCTCGAATTGTTTTTCTAGTGGGGTTCGGGTGCGTGGATTTGGGGATTTTGGTAGTGGAGGTGGAGGGGGTCGGATGGGGTAGGCGGCGTGGGGCGGTGGAGAGTGGTGGTGCTGGAGAGGTGGCGGACAGAGAGGCGGAGGAGGGAGGTTCGGAAGGTACGAGGTAAAAGAAGGGTCATTGCTGGTGGAGGAGGGCGCAGACTAGGCCGGTGCTTTGTTGCATTTTGTTGGATGGAGTGGGCTTCAAATTTGGGCCAGAACTTGCAGTGATACTTAGAGTTGGGTTGGGCCGTACCAATTTGGATCTTCTGTTTGGTTTTGGAGTTTTCTTGAGAAAATATCAATAAATTAAATTGAATTTATAGAATACATGGATATAAATATATCTTATATGTAATAGCATAATTAATGGAAATTTCTTCAAACAGAAAAAAATTAAATATGTAGTGGTTGATAACACACACACAAAGAAATGAAACATTCTGTAATTTGTATATTTGATTCGTATAAAAATAGATAAATTGTGTTAATATTTCGCACACAATCACCTAACACGATTTTAGGCCAAATCCAGCGTATAAGAGATTTTTCTTTTTCTTTTTCTTTCTTTGTTTTTTTGGAATTTTTGAAAACCAAAATTGTTTGCCCTCTTCTTTCTATAAAAGATGCATCAAAATTTGTTGTTTTTGATGTGTCCACCTCAAATAGTTTGTTTGTGTCTTAAAAGTACTCCATGATGAGTTCTCTAGTATTTTATCCACTATCTTGTTTTTCTTATGACAATGAATATGAACATTTTCATGGACATATATTTCCATCTAACCAAAATGAGAAATTATTCTTACTCCTCACTTAAAAAAAAATCATCACTAAGAGTAAGCAAGAATTTAATCCAATTAAAAACAATGTTTGGAAAGTGTTGACACATGAAAAAGATGCATTCATTGATGTGAGTTTCCTTTTCTTATGTATTAAAGATTCGAAATTTGGTATCCATGTTTACAAAATTTGCATTTATGAGATTGAGAGCTATTTTATATACGGTTCAGTTTATGTTATACCTGATTGTGTATAATGTGTTTATATCTCACCATATATCATTACATATATGCATAAGTGTGTGTTTACGTATGAATATATGGTGAGATGTATCAGTAAACTATAATCATCACTGTGTGTAGCATCTAGTTTAGATCATCTATTGCAAGTTGATGTTACATAAAAAATAAACGTCAAGTGTATCAATATTTTTTTTAAAAAATATTTAATTGTGAATCACATAAGAAAAATAATTTTTGATTGAGTTCTCTCCTCCATGAACAGGATCTATATACATCTCAATCGAAAAAAAAGAAGAAGAAAGAATCAGAATTAATCGACAGATTTCTCGAAACAAAATATCATAAGCGATAGGTCTAAGCGCAAATAGATATAGGCCTAATATGAGGCCCAACAAACCACAGTTAATGGGTTGAAATGATGAAGTTAAAAGCCCACGAAAACTCTCCACTTAACCACTATAAATACTTCATAATCACAAGATACACAATTAATTAATTTTAAGTAATTTCTAGTTTTTTGATTTCAATCATCTACTTAACTTACTGATTTAAGCGTACGAGGGTGTTATTGAGTCAACCTCTAACATCTCTAGTTTCCTAGCTCCGATACTCCTAATTTCCTAGCTCTGGCACCACTAGTTTCCAATTTCTCAACTCGCCAACTCTACGAGTATAAGATGATTTTCACGTCAATAAAATTAAAAAAATAATTTTATAAATTAAAATATATAATAAAATATAAATTAAAATATATAATAAAATATAAATTAAAATATATAATAAAATATAAATTAAAATATATAATAAAATATAAATTAAAATAAAAAATTCAAAATATAATCAACGGAACGCTCAAGAGTCAAGATCCACGTCAATAAAAATTTTAAAAAATAAATTATATAAAATAAAATATATAATAAAATACGAATTAAAATAAAATTTAAAATGTTATCAAACGAAACCTCGAAGAGTCAAGCGCACTGACGAACGCACCTGGTATCCCACGCTAATGTTGTTGACAAATACCATTTAAATAATTAGGTAAAGGAATAGCCTTTCAAGACTGGCTCCTTCAAATTTTATTTTACCAATTAAAAATGTCTATAAAGTAGCTTGATAAGGTGGGCAACATGCGAGATCTTTGGACTTGTTTATCTCAACTTGTTGGTCAGTGTTGGAATCAACACCTATCAAGTGAGTATATATATATATATATATATATATATAATAAAGAAAATTAATAATTTATATTATATAAAATGTGCATTTTTCTTTACTAGTAAAGTCATAGTTCAAATAGTCTCCCCACAAATTTTATATTAGTTATTTTTATAGTGGATGAATTTTAATATGAATGATATATTTTTTTGTGAGTTTGTGGTGATATTCTGATTTTGTGGGTAATAACTATGAATTAAATTGTAATATTTAATTATTTTTTTATTTAATTAAATGTAAATATATGATATCGTAACTTTAAACTCATTTTATAATTCATTTATCATTTATATAATAAGATATTAATTATACAGAACTTAAAAACAGTAAAATATTAATTAGATCGAAATAAATAGCCGCATATACGCCATATTCGCATTCGATTATTTACAAGGAAGCACTAAAATAAATTAGAAACTATGAACAACCTAATTATAATGGTAACACATTTTAATTTGGAAAAAAAGAAGAAAAAATCATAGAATCGAATATTCAATTAATTGGGAAAATATGAAAGAAAAAAAAGAGAAAAAAAAAGAGAAAAAAAACAAAAGTGGAGAAAAGTGGAGATCTTTTGATAAGCCCTGAATTCCACCATTCCCCATGCCTATGTCCCCACATGTCGCCACCATAACTGCCAGAGCCCATCGTTCCCGTAACTGCACTTTTTTCTTCAATCTTACTGATATCCCATCTTATCCTCTCTGCCCTTACCTATACATAGAACCTTTGTATCTATCACTTTCTCTCTCTGACACAGTGAGCAGTATCTACTTATATCTGCACACTTATCAGTCAATCTGTGGAAAACCCATTAAACCCTCAAGACCCTTCTCCTCACCAGTGTCATTCACACAGTTGTATCAATCAGCCCATCAAGATTTTACATACGCCAGTGTTGAATGGACTGTTGTCTTTCCTACGCCAAACCCAAATCTTTTTTTCCGGTTCTGCCCTCCGGAACTCCCGCCGTCCGATCGCTTTTCGACTGCGTGTTGAGCGGAGGCCGTTGATTGTGGTGGCTAGTACCAGTGGTAGTAGTACTAGCAAGTGTGAGTTTGGCGGCTTGAACGCGCCGCTGGAGCCGAGGTCGCCGGCTGGGAGGTTCTTGAGCGGTGTCTTGTTGGATGATCGCGACAACTTTCAGGTTGCGGCTCGGAAAGAGTTGGAGCGGCTGGCGGTCGAGAGGGATGAAGCCGTGGCTCGTTTTCAGCTCAGCCTAGGCTCTGATGAAGCTATCCTTAACAGGTTCGTGGTGGATTTGTTAATTTTTTTTTCTTATCTCTGTTTTGTTATGCCATTGAATTGCAATTTGTTGGATTGTGATATGTGAAGTCTGATGGTAATTGTATTATATTTTCTTAGCCAGTTTTTTAGCTTGTTCGAACTTTACCTGAATTGCTCCTTTGCTGCTGGTTGTGCGAAGATTCAAGATTTAACTATGAATCATGCTATTAGGCATAAGTAGTGTACTTCTCCTGCAACTTTGAGTCCCGAACAATTACAATAATCATACGTGTTGGATCCCACTACAATCTTTGTATGATGGACTCTACGTGGATTCGACCGTGTGGATAATTGTGATTGTCTCAATACCTCTGTGTTTGTTGTGTATGTGCATACATGTATGTGTTGAATTATATACTCCAAATTCATATTTCTTTATTTGTCATATAGGAATATAAATTATGATGCCAAGTCACTAAGTCAATCCACTATTGCATCCAATTATTGCTGCCTACTTAGTTTTTTTTAATGTCCTCATCTAGTCTGTAGAACACAAATAGGAGTTTTGAAAGTATCACAAACAGAGGCATAGAACCTTGCCTACCAGCATGTGAGTAGGAATCTTAAGTACCCTTTCCTTCAACGACATTTGAGGAAAAAGACAAAAACAATGAGGTAAAATCTTCATATTAACAGAAGGGGTTTTTGTATGTTTTCCCATTTGTTTTTCTTTACCCCTATTCTCCTTCCAAGCAAATAGAACCTTAAGTCTTAAATTGCGAATTGATCTATAGGAGTGAAATTGAAGTGTCTCCTAGGAGCCTGGACTATTGCACGTATTAAAAATGGATGTATTGTTTACAGGTTTTTCCAGATTGTCAAGAATTTAAAATGTTATATTTTCTACAGAATATGGCCTCTGAAAAAAAAAAAAAAATGTAACTTGAGCAACTTGATCCTAAATTGTCACGGTACTTAGAATATGTAGGATTAGTTAAAGTATTAAGCTTTACATGTATAGATTGTCAAGACTATAGTAAAATAAGCAGATATATTGTTTTCTTTTTCATGTATTATTTACCTCTTGCTGCTTGACGTTATTTTGCACAATTATAAAGCTTTCAGCAATATCCCTGTATTTCTTTTTACGAACCACATGGCACATTTTTGGTAAGCGCAGAACTCCTTGAGAATGGCATGGGCCGGAGAGGGTGTACTAGTGCATTGAGTTCCTCAAGAATGTAATGGCTGGAGGTGGGTGTACAGTGTACTAGTACTGCCAACGGACATTGTGGCCTCATCAAGAAATTTAATCAACTGATGCATTTGCTGCATCTATGTATTGGTACCTCTACATGATTGTGGTTGAAACTGTTGGCCATGTATTGCTTTAAGCTGGGAAGTACTGTGTTGCAGGAGCATATAGAATGTCAACATTGATTATACTGATGGTTATCGCGTTACTGCATTTTCAAGGCGGGGCAGTTAGAGGAAGTAGAGACATAGGATTGCTTAAATCACATCTTGTTGCTATAATTAACTGTAGGCCAAACAAATGCTGAAACCTGAGAAACAGTGGTATGCTAGTTAATTTATATGAAATCTTTCACTTTTATAATATTGAGCTGACTTAAAAATTGAATGGCAGGAGGATTGCTGATCTGAAAAAGCACGAATGCCAAATCGCAATTGAAGATGTTATGTATATGCTTATTTTCCACAAATTCTCTGAGATGAGAGTTCATTTGGTCCCCAGGCTTTCCAAATGTGTCTATAATGGTAGGCTTGAGATCTGGCCTTCGAAGGACTGGGAACTTGAGTCTATTCATAGTTTTGAGGTTCTGGAGATGGTGAGGGAACATCTAAGTGCTGTTCTTGGATGGAGAGCAAACTCTAGTGTCACAAAGAGTTGGGCCACAACTGAGATACAACGGTTCCGCCTCTGCAAATTGTATGCTGCTTCCATCTTGTACGGATATTTTTTGAAGTCTGCTTCTTTGAGGTACCATCTGGAATGGGGTCTAGACCTAAGCAACTCTGACTTTTGGTGATGGAGCTTGTAGCCAGCTTCCTGTTTCAGAAATGTTGTCATTAGGGTCAAAGTACATTGCGTTTGGCCGGATTAGCTGCCAGAGATCTTCATCTGTCGGTCAAGTATCATACAGCCTGCAGAGGAAACGAGAAAGCTTGAGGTGTTATGTGATGGGATTTGACCCAGAAACAATTCGGATGTGTGCTAAACCAAAATCTAAGGAGGCTGTGAATCTGATTGAGAGACATAGTTGTGCTCTCTTTGGAGATGAGAACACTGGTTTGCCTGAGATCGATGACTTGATTTCTACTTCATTCGCAAGTCTGAAGAGATTAGTGTTGGAAGCTGTTGCTTTTGGTTCGTTCTTATGGGAAACAGAAAACTGCGTGAATGCTGTATATATGCTCGAGGAAAACTAAGCATGCTAGAACTCGAGTGTGATCCATGCTCGATATTAGGCATATTTGTGTATATCTGTGTTTTACCTTTCTGCTCATTAGGCATATTTGTGTATATCAGTGTTTTACTTTCAGCTCTATAAGAATTGCACCTAGCAAAGGTGATGTATAGTATATGTGCTCTTGATGGCAGAATAATCCATATATATTTCCAGTAAAGAAAATTTTGTTCATGTCCAATACACAGCTGTCTTAAATTTTGAAGTCTCTGTATGATGTGGTTGTCCTTTAACGGCCACTCTACGTTCCTGAAGAAGAGTCCAACTCCTCTAAATAATTATTTGTCCAAAATGTTTATAGATATCTATCATGTAACATCCAGAAAGCCATGCTTTGGAAGAAGTTTGTCTAGTTTGGGTATAAGTTTTGATTGATCAAATATATTTCAACAGAATATGCCTTAGCACAACCATACATAACATAGAAATTATACTTGGAAAGGTTGGACAATTAGTTAGAGCAACTGTAGCGAACTGATTGCAAAAGAAAAAAAATCAGAACATTAATATTATCTTTTTGGAAGGTCCGTTTGATATAAAACTACTCAGCATCAATCGACAAGGGAGAATGTTGGGTGAAGAAAAATTTAAGTAGAGTCGGATCTAAGTATATTAGAAACGTCGTCGTTTCTTTTAACCATTCAACCATAACATCCCGCTTACAGACATTGCACTTTGTTTGATTGGTGGTCTTTGATGCCAAGTTGATGCAATTAGATAGCTTTTCAGGTGCATCTTCAATATTTGAAAATGAACTCTTTCAAGGAATGATTAAATTTGATTGCAATGGTTGGGTATAATTATGGAATTTGTTTTGGCCTTAAGAAACTTCGTGTGTTGAAACCATTGCAGCTTCATAATTATTATTTTTATAAAAATTCGAATATTTTCTCTTCATTTGCTCATCATGTGTCACCTTTGTATTCTTGAAAGATGCATGTGCCGTGCCGTTACCAATACCATGGCAAGGAAAGCAGGACACCAAAGTTTTTGCAAGAATCCACTTGGTAAGTTAAAAGAAAATAGGATACAAGGGTAGAAAAGATAATGAAGCCAACGATGGGTTTGGAGTGGGTTTTGAATTTTTGTTTTTATACCCACCCTGTTTAGTTTTTTTAATTTTTTAAAAGTTCATTTTATACATTTATGTGATATTATTTTATAAAAATTTTAGGATATTATTTTTAAAAAATATATTTTAATATTTTAAATTAATTAAACGAGACTAATCCGCTAGGTCCATCCAAAGCAGGTCCGGGTCTAATTCTAAAAATTCTTGACAGAATGTATTTCGAATTTAGTAAAACTCGCTTGTCTCTTTGCCATCCTTATGCGAAGTGCTTATAATTTTTCTTTTTCTTTCCTTCTTTTTTTTTTTTTCAAAAAGAAAAGAAAAGAAAGGATGTTTCTATACCTTCATTAGAGTTGTAATCCTATAAATGCTAACATTACTCCTTTTTTTTTAATGAAAAAGTAACAGATTTTAATACTAATATGAGCGCTCAATCACACTCCTAAATTATTGTAACTATTAAATAATAACCAAAATTTTCATAATTTGCTAAAACATAATCTCCATTAATACATATGAATAATTTTGATGCTCCATTAAGTTGCGTGTTTCAAATAAAAATTAAAAACTTACTAGTCAAAAATAAACTATTATTCTTCAAATACAACACATAACACATACAACACTTATACTAATTGATTTAGCTCAAAAATATAAATATTTTTCAGTAAATTAAAGCTACCTAAGAAATTACATACATATACTAAATAATTTAGCTAAAAAAAATAAATATATCCAAGGACAAAATATAATCACACTACCTAAACTTGACTTTATGTCGTATTTAACACTAAATTTGTCAATGTAACATTTATCCTAACATAAATTTAAATAAAATTACTCTTAATAAAATAAATTTATATTATTTTTAATATATCTTGAATATTTATACCCCAATTTCAATTTTACATTCTTCATTAATTAGAAAAACAAATTTTAAATTATATTTGTTTTAAAAAAATTGATTAGTAACTCAAGTAAATTTTTAAAAAATATAGTAATAAATGAGTATAATAAATTTACAAAAGTATTAAATAGGAAAATTATTTTGATTATTTGAATTCAAAATAAAGTATTAACTACCAAAAGAGTTTAAAATTCATTTGGATTAAAATAGTTAATACTTTATTTTGAATTCAAATAATTAAAATAATTTTCATATTTAATATTTAATATTTTTTTGAATTTATTATATTCATTTATTACTATAGTTTTTCAAATTTTGAATTATTTAAGTTACTAATTATTTTTTAAAAATTAAAAATTATTATTTTTTAATAAAAAATTAAAATTGAAATTGAGGTATAAATATTCAAAATATACTAAAAACTATATAATTTTATTTTATTAAGGATAATTTTTTAAATAATAAATTTAAATTTGATTTAGGAAGTAAATATTATCTTAACAAATTTATAAAGTAAGAACTAAAATCAAATTTAGGGGATGATATTGAATTTAGAAATATAATACAATTTTTTGCTATAAATAACCACCAATTATGATGATGTTCTAGAAACTGATGATAATGATTCGATTGATTGTGGATTGGCCAGCAAGGCATGAGCTGGGGCTATTCTCGTCATTCAACGTTGAAAACAACGAAGCGCCGCCGCACCGTTTTAATGCTCACTTCTGGACGCCATTTTAACGCTTTCCCAATCCTTGTATATATTAAAGGAAAATTATATCATTTTTCCAGTTATTTATTGGTATAATTTTTATTGTTCCATCTAATCGCTGAAATTAAAGCATTTCGTGAATTGACTATGGCGGGGAAGCTTATGCATGCGGTTCGGTACGAGGCTTATGGCGGTGGAGCTGCTGGTTTGAAGGTGAATTTCGTTTCTTGGCTGGTTCTTTATTTTTTGTATCATTTTTTTCTAGTAAAGTTTTGTGGAACCTTGAATTAGTAATTACTCATTTGGGTTTTTGAAAATCCAGTAGTCGTCGAAGAATGGGTCTTTTTTATACTCTTTTTAAGCCGTAATTAATTGTCAAATTGTGTTTTTTTTTAATAATTTATTTTATATGGAGACCGGAATTTGTGGCCCATCTTTTAAATTAATTGTTTGAAATATATATTGTTTGATATATATATATATATATATATGTGTGTGTGTGTGTGTGTGTGTGTGTGTGAGAGAGAGAGAGAGAGAGAGAGAGAGAGAGAGAGAGAGAGAGAGAGAGAGAGAGATGGGGGTAGGGGGTGTTCTGGTCGGTGTGGCTCAGTATATCTTTATAACCAGTTGGGGTGCTTTTGAGATAACATCTAACAAATGGGATATAAATAAAAAAATAAAAATAAAAGCATTTTTTAAGACTATACGGAAAAGTTATGGCTACTTTTGATGTGCTGGTGCATGATTTCTTTGTGTGGTGTGCTCACCTCATGCCTGGAGAAAGAAATGAGCTTATACTTTTACTGCTTTCTGTTGATGTCATGAATGGGATCAAAATAAATCCTTGTGCGAGATAGACATAAAGTGGTTATTTGTTTGCTTACTGTCTATTGCAGTGATTTTACTGCATTGAAATTCTTGCGGGTTTCTGAATATATGTGATCTTTGCATTGATGATATCGAGATTGAAAATGCTGATTGTACTTGGGAGAACTTGTTCAGAGTTGCTATGAGTATGAGAAGCTGTTTCAAGCTTTTACCTACGTTTAGAATTATTTTTCTTCGTATTCTTGGGTTAACATGTGTATTGGGTTTCATCAGCAATAGTTGGGTGAACTTTATTAAAAATTAATTATTTCTTTAACTGTAGAGAAATTAGAAAATAAAATATATGGAGTACGAGGATGTACTTAACAAAAGAATAGAAAATTATATATTTCCTCTGTTTCTCACTGTAGGAGGTTGCTGAAATGCTAGTAACTGGCCCTTCAGTTGACCTTATTTTCTGGATCATTAGTTCGTTAGGCATTTAAATGGCGAATGCACCAAATGGAAATATATTTGACAAGGCCGATGACAACTAGGGTCCACTATTAATTTGGGATGCAATCCATTCTAGCTTTACTTGACATTGAGGATAAGTGGTTTTAGGTTGTGCACCAGGTTTTCTTTATTTCTCTGATAACATTTAATTATTGAGTGTGCCAGTTGAGAAATGATCAACTCGTAAAATCCAGATTATACAATTTGAGTTTGAATTCTAGTTGTTGATTAGTTACCAAAATGACTACCTTTTTGCAGCACGTTGAAGTTCCAGTTCCTACTCCTAGTAAGGGTGAAGTCCTGCTAAAGTTGGAAGCCACAAGCTTAAATCCTATTGATTGGAAAACTCAGAAAGGCATGCTTCGCCCTCTTCTTCCTTGGAAATTTCCTTTTATACCTGGTAAGCTTACTACCAGTATTTCTGAATTCTTTTGACCTACATTTTGTCATTCCAGCCCTTTATAGTTTTGAAGGATGGTTTTTGAGATTTTGATTTAAACAGTGTTGGCTTACCTCAAACAGTAGAATATTGATTTTTATTAAATTTCTTTGGGTGAAAAATTATGTAATTCTGGGTATATGGTCATTTCTAAAATTTGGAGTGAATTAGCTGGGGGCCTTGGGCTAAATGTTGAAATAGGGCCAATAATATGATAAGATGTTGGAGCTTCACAATAATGAGTTGGCTGGAGAAACCTTATGATTCACCAAGGCCATGTTTTCTACAGTTGGAAAACCTGCATCAAATGTCCCATTGTTCTTAACGGATTTCAGCTTTTGTCATTTGGACAATCACTGGAAGAGTAGTAACAGTGGTTTGTGCTTGTCTCATTGATATTACAGTTTATCTTTGAATCCAATTTTAAGGGAGGCAATTATATATCATATCTTTCCAATTTTTGTGTATATAGATTGTGTTCCTGAAGCTATGTGGCATAACTTGTTGGAGAGGAAAATTTTATGACACGCTGTGTCGTAGTCTTTTTATAATATTGAAACATCATCAAGTCCTTTCTGATGCTTAGGCTAGTGGATCCTTTGAGTATGGTGGAGCATGGGGTTTGAAACATTGCAATGCACCTCAAAAAAGCTTTTTTGAGTTAAATCCAATTATTGAAGGCAGGTTTACCTCTCTGTGCTGAGATAATGGCTGGCGAAAATAGGCCACATGTTCAACCTGTAGTTGATTTGACATGGCAAGTTAGCGTTGTGGCAGTCACAACTGCTGCAGCCTAAAAAATAACCTCAACTTCAGCTTGTCAGATGGCCAGGAACTGCAAATGAATGTCCAAGGGTGACATTTTTATGGATAAGGGAGATATATGGAGCCTGTGATTGTTTTAAGAGAAATGTCTGATGACAGCATGCTGTTCTGCTTTTTGATGAATGATATTTGGTAAACATAGAACATGAATTAAAATTGTTAATTTGACAGTTGGAACAACTATGTAGAATGTGTTGCTAATTGTTCTAAATTTGTTCGAGATAGATGATTATAGTGAAGTTATTAGAATCTTCATCTGAGGTCATTCTTGCATTTACAGCTTTCTTTTATTACTTGTGCAATATTAGAAATCAACTCTGCCACTCTGGGTCCGGACTTGCACTGTGATTTTATGTGGGACGCTGAAAATGTTAAAAGAGTTTAAGATTGTTGAGTTGGTTATCCTTTTTATTCTTTTCTCCTCTTACCTTGTCTTTTTTTCCTGGAGCAGCTACTGATGTAGCTGGAGAGGTAGTGGAGGTTGGACCTGGAGTCAAAAACTTCAAACCTGGTGACAAAGTTGTTGCTATGCTGAGTCATACTGTAAGTGTTAAAGCTGTTTCTGCCTATATTTTGTTTTCATCATTTCTGTTGCTCTCGTTATTGGGTGAAATAATTGCTCAATTGTCCTTCAGTGAAAGCTGTGGATGTCAAAGGATTACACCCCTTTAAATTTTTCAAATAGGTGGAGGTGTTCTGTGTCCTATCTTGTATTGTATTGTACGAATTTTCATTCAGAATGGTCTTAATCTTAATGGAACAGACAGGAGGTGGTTTATCAGAATATGGAGTGGCTAAGGAAAATTTGACAGTTTCTAGGCCTCCTGAAGTATCAGCTGCCGAAGGTGCAGGCCTTCCTGTTGCGGGTCTCACGGCTCACATGGCCCTTACCCAATCTGCTGGGCTTAAGCTCGATGGAAGTGGGCCTCAGAAAAACATTCTTGTCACTGCCGCTTCAGGTGGTGTTGGTCATTATGCTGTTCAGCTTGCAAAGCTGGGAAATGCACATGTAACAGCTACTTGTGGTGCTCGCAATGTTGACTTAGTGAAAAGCCTCGGAGCAGATGAGGTTCTTGATTATAAGACCCCAGAAGGAGCAGCTCTTAAGAGCCCATCGGGCAGGAAATACGATGCAGTAGTTCACTGTGCAGCGGCCTTTCCTTGGTCTGTTTTTGAGCCAAATCTGAGCACAAACGGGAAGGTAATTGATATCACTCCAGGGCCAAGTGCCATTTGGACTTTTGCCATGAAGAAACTCACGTTCTCTAAAAAACAATTGGTGCCGTTACTTCTCATTCCCAAAGGTGAGAACCTGCAATATCTTGTTGAGTTAGTTAAAGAAGGGAAGCTCAAGACTATCGTCGACTCTAAATTTCCTCTAAGCAAAGCTGAAGATGCTTGGGCTAAGAGCATCGATGGTCATGCTACTGGGAAGATAATCGTGGAGCCGTAAATGAAAATGTCTTTAATGTTGTCATATACTATAAGAAAAGATTTTTGGCTTTAAGAATGTACAATGTGTTGACATGGCTTATTTGGTCCTTTCCCCTTTCATGTGTTATCTTTCTTCATTCAATGTCCATCTATGGTTTACTTGTGGCTAAGTCTTATCTATTATGGCAGGAATATTTAGCTTTGCCTGACAATAAAGTACATGGGTACAGATTGAGTCATGGCTGACTAGTGAAATTTAATACACATTCCGACTACTCTTGTATATGCATATACACTCGGGATGAAGCCCATGCTCGTGCATATTGTTGATTGCAATAATAATCTGCAACACAATCTTTGTGTTAGCAAAAATAATAAAATAAGAAAAGTAGTGCATGTTGGAAAATATTGAATTTGATAAATAAATGTGGATATGATATTCATTTTGATCTTTGATTCTTCACTTGACTAATGTGATGTTTGAATTTTGATAACTTGAAGATATAATTTGATATTTGATCCCTTCAAAGTTGATTTGAATTTTATTAATGTTCATTCGATTGCTTAGCATCTACATTTCGAATTAAAAGATATGATTTGATGAACTATGCGAGAAATGACTTAATTATCTTAAATGTCTAGGGTCTTTTGAATTTAAAAAATTTGAATTTGGAGAATATTGGAATTTCCGTTAGTATCTCTCTTGATTGAATAATTGTGTGTCTAACTTCTTGGAAATCTAGCAAATATGTGATTTGGATTAGCGAGATATTGTCATTTACTTTCATAATTTGCAAGATATGATTTGAATTGCTGACGTATTGTAATTTTATCCATGGTGATATTTGATTTGTCAATCAATTAAATATTTCATCTAATCTTGGAATTCAATGAAGATTCCAAAAATAAATGAAAATATAAAAATTGGTAAACAAATTATTACACATATCAATGTATAATTGGTAATAAATTTTTCATGTCTACAAATGTCACCTGAGATTTGTTCACGTGCATCTATTTAATGTAAAAAAATGAATGAGTATTAAAATCTTTCATAGAGAGAATAAGTCATAAGAGTTTACTTAAACTTATTTGAAATACAAAAGACAATTTAAACTCATATGAAGGAGTTTTTCAATTGAATTAATTTGAACTTGTAAATAGTTTATCCATATACGAAGGAGTTATTGACTTGAATATATTTGTGATTTCTAGATCATTTAAACTCATATCAAGGAGTTTTTCAACTTTAATTTGTAGAGAGTTTATACTCACATCAAAAAGTATCCATTTGAATTTGAAATTTACAAATAGTGTATACTCGTATCAAGAAGTATCCATTTGAATTTGAAATTTGTTAGATAATTTATGCTTATCAAGGAATTTGTATTTGAATTTATAATTTACAGATAGTTTATGCTCGTATTAAAGAATTTTTATTTGAATTTGATTTGCAGACTTTTTATACTCTTGTCAATAAATGTTTTATTTGATTTAACTTGTAGACCTTTTTACTCGTATCAAAGAGTATTATTGATAGTTTATACTCTTACCAAACAATAATTAAGAAAATTTCAACTAAAATTTTTAGATAGTTTATGTTCGTATTTAGGAGGATTGAAAAGTTAAAGTCAGCAACAACGTGTTTTATCTTAATGACATGCCATAAGTTGCTAATTCTTTAAAAGTTTTTAATGCACTCCTTCGATGCATATTTGATATCTCAATTGAAAGAAGTTTCAAATAAAGTATCTTTGCAATTTAAAAATAAATTTATCCAAATATTGAGATATTTTAGCACAGGCTCGTCTTCTTTTTATCGTGAGTTAGCAAGTTCAATCATAATAACAAATAATACGAAGAGTACTTAGAAGTGATTAAAAAACTTATTTTGTAAATCTTTTCAATTGTTGACCCAGTTGGATTCAAAATCAATATAACAATCATGAGTACTTAGAAGTGATTAAAAAACTTGCTTTGTAAAATCTTTTCAATTGTTGACCCAGTTGGATTCAAAATCAATATAACAAAGGGGACGTTTGGTTTTCTTTCCATTAGCCATTTCTAGTTTCCAGTATTTTTAGTGAGTTTTTAATTTTGTATTAATTTTTGTGTAAAAATTGAAAATATGTTTGGATGAATAAATTGAGATTGAAATTATATAGATTTGAAAAATGAGAATATGTTTAGTTGAGTATATTTTTGATGTTTTATGTGGGATCCATTTCGAATATTTAATTTAAATATGATATTTTATTAGGATAATATGTAAGTAGTGGATCCCATCAAAATGATGTTATTTGAAAATAATAATATATTAATTAAATATAGCGGGTATTGGCGGGATTCACGTTGAATATTTAATTTAAATATGATAATTTATTAGGAAAATATGTAAGTGATGAGTCTTACAGAAATGATCTTGTTTGAAAATAATAGTATATTAATTAGACGAAATTGATAGTGATGGGTCCACTTTTATTATTTAATTTGAATATAATAATTTATTAGGATGATTTGTAGGTAGTGAGTCCTATTGCAATGCTACTGTTTAAAAATAATAATATATTATATAGATATAGATGATAGTAGTGGGTCTTAATGGTGTAATATAGAGGTTGAAAATTAAGAATATAGAATTGACAAACATTTTTAATGGGAAAATGAGATAAAATAGGGCATTTATAATTAGATAAGATAAAACAAACATGATTTCAGTGTTTTGAATAGTAAAAAACTGAAAAAATGCTTTTGAAATGAAAACCAAACATGCCCTCTGAGTCTTTCAAGGATAGAACAAACTGGTTGATTAAAAGATCTCCATCATCAGTTCCAGCATTGTTGCATGTTCCAATAAAGTGAGCAATATGCTGTCTTAGATCTCCATTGCCATCAAATGTTGAAATCTTGGTGCTTGTAAGTTTCCGACATTTTCAATTGTTCAATCCTTTTTATGTAGGCTTCTTGTATGATTTGAAAGTTTGAATTCGAGCTTCAAATTTTTTGCCAATTACTACTTTGACAAAATTCTTCAAATCATTAATGGAAACAAGACCATCTAAAGATACATTGACTTTTGCACTTAAATTGCATTTAATTGCCGCTGAAATTTGTTTTTCTAAGCTTTATTTGATGTCGAAATACTTTAACTAACTTCATTTAGACATTCAATTTTGTCAAGAATTTTATTGATTTGGTCACCACGTGAAGTAATTCAATAAATTGTCTATAGTAATAGTCAATTATACAACTTGTTCTTCTAGTAAAGTGGTTTGGATAACCATGAATGCCGCAATTTCATAATTTGTATTTGTAGAAGATTCTTACACCATAGTTAGATTCATAATTTATGTTTGTAGAAGATTTTTATACCATAGTTAGATTCGACAACTCATTCTCTATAACTTATGTTTGTTGCTTTGCCCCCATTTTTAATGGAACTTGACAGGCAATTTTAAAACAATATCTTCTATTGCCCTGTCAAATTTGTGTTTTGGAGTAGTGACTTCATAACTCGACATAAGAAATTTGATATTTGTGAAATTAGAGTGATTATTTTTTTATCTCTATTTAAACTTTGAACTTGATTTGTGAAATAAAGAGATGAGATGTAGAGATTGTCCCATTATGCATGCCAAATATCTGTAATACAAATTTCGTATTCGCAAAACTTTAGAGGTAGAAATTTGTTTTTAATGAAGTCGAAGCTTTCATCTGCACTACATATCTGTTGTGTTATGTTTGTAGACCACTTTCCATAGTTTCGGTGTACTCTCATCTACACGATACTCTCACCTCGCAAATTGGATAGAAAAATTTTTAACTACAGAAATCAAATGCTTCTTATCTTTTGAAAACCATACCCACAAATTATTAAATCACTCAAGCAAACAATAATAATCAAGTAGTATGCAAATATGTGTGAATGGTTACTATGCGATCTCCAAATTTCTTCACTCAATTACCTGAAATCAGACAAAAATCAATAAAATTTTAGACAAGTTCTTATGAAAAAATCAAGTTAACACTAGTAGTTTTACGTGAAAAATAGAAAAATATGAAATTATGAAATCAATAAAGCAAACAATAAAAATCAAGTAGTGGGCGAATACGTGTGAATGATTTGCTACGCAATATCTGAATTCCTACAGGCGACTACGTGAATCCAAAGAAAAATCAACAAAATTTCAAACAAGTTCTTGTGAAAAATAAAAAAAAAATCAAGTTAATACCCGTAGTTTAATGTGAAAACTGAAAAACCACTGGATATGTAGTAGAGAAGAATGAGATTGATAGACGAAATATATATTCATTTGAGGTGGAGGGTATTCATGCATTGACTGGGATTTCATGCTGTGATGATGTCTTCTGACCAAATTTTTAAATGTATCCAACATGATGTCAATATCAAACGTCATCCTTATTTTCATTTGGGACTGGGTGCTCAATCTCGTCTGATTCTGAATTACTATGTAAATTAGCTCATTGTTGAATTCTTCCATTGAACACATTAGTATCATCAAGTTCAACATAACTACTATATTCAATATTATGCTACCCAAAACCAAATTGCTCATCGTTGACCCACGTGCACACATGTCATGAATCTCAATATTTGCCAACCCTTCTGTCACTATAGACACATTGACATACTCTTATATGCATTATTAGCTTCTCTCATACTACATAATTCAATATTATTCTCCTCAATACAACATGAGTAGAGATAGAAACACTATTATACAAGTTATCAATTCCAACAGTTGACATTTTTTGTGTCACCATAAAAAGATTCACCACAATATCTTGTGCTAAAAGCGACATATACGGGTTCATTCCTGGCTCATTATCATCTGTGGAGAAGCAATATTGTAGTGGATTTGTTGTTTATCAACATAAATATCTATATTATCAATTTCAGCTTTTAAATCCAAAAAAAATCATAGACTACAAGTTATTTTCAGAATTGGTTCCTTTTATCCGTTACATATACACTTGTGAAAATTTAACAAATGTTTTTAATAAGAATTGATTACTATCAACATGGGTGCAATCATATAATTTTGACAATAATTTTGAATTGTTGCACGAGATATTTTCATGCATGCAACTAGAAGGTCATCATATGTTACATAACAAGAATTTTGTGACATTTGACCTCCTGTATACAGTTGTAACTTTTTTTTAGGCACTATATCTTCAAAAATCAAATGCAATTATTTATTAGAAAATAATAATTGGAAGGTGTTGCATTATTATCAAAATTTTAATATTTTTTATATTTTAATATTAATATTAAAAATAAAATAATTTTTAAATATAATTTACCAATTTTTTAGTTTATTTAATTTTTAATTAAATTTGAATAAAAAATTTCTTATTTTAATAATTATTAATAAAATATTTTTTTAAAAAAATAAATTTAATAAAGATATTTATTAACTATTTTTCATATATATTTTTAGCAATTTTAATATACATAAATTATCAAATAAAAATAATTTTTTATTATAAAATAAATTAAACATTAAAACATTTTAATAGTTAAAAAACTCTTATTAATAATTATGTTATATAAATATTATTTTGCACTTAAGTTGAATTAATTTTTATACAAAACTTTTATTGTAATAATTATTTAAATTGTTATATATCATAATGAATAATTAGTAACTGATTATTAATTATATTTTTAATTTTTTTTGAATATATTTTTATTATCAAATAATTTTTTTGAATATTAATATTAAATTTACATTTAAAATTAAATATTTTCCATTTATTTAAAACTATTAATAATGTGTGATAATATAAAATATTACTTTACACTTAATTTTTAATATACTTGTAATATCAAATAAAATTTCTAATTTTTTATTTTAGATTTAAATTTAAGATTAAAAACTTTTAATAGTTAAAAGACTCTCATTAATAATTATATTGTTTAAGTGTTATTTTACACTTCAGTTGAATTTATTTTTATACAAATTTTTTTATTGTAATAAATATTTAAATTATTATATTTCATAATGAATTCCATTTAATATGATTCGATTATCAAATAAAAATTTTGAATTTTAAAATTAAATTTACATTAATGTTAAATATTTTCCATATATATAAAACTATTATTAATGTGTTATATTATTATAAAACTATTACTTTACACTTAATTTTAATTTACTTATATTATCAAATAAAATAATAAAATTTCTATTATTAAATTTAAATTTAAGATTAAAAAATTATTTGAAAGCTCTTATTATAATTGTATTATATAAATATTATTTTACACTTAAGTTGAATTTGTTTTTATACAAACTAAAATTTGTATTATATAAATCTTATTGTTACCAACTAAAAAAATTAATTTGAAAACTACTCTACAGACGAAATACAAATTGTTTCATTTTTTTTTACTTTGATAGCATACGGATTAATAACAAAACGTGCATAAATAAATATATAAATAAAAAATGAACACATATGAACAAATAATTTATATTTGACAAATTTATTAGAAGACACACATCAATATATTTATGTATATCAATGTACAAAAACTTACATATATATATAAATATAAATGAAGGAAACTTACACATATATATGTATGTATATATATCTTAGAAGATAAAAAATTAATCACAAATTTCTAATAAAAAAATTACTAACAAAATAACATAAATAGACAAATTATATATTTGTATATTGTATGCGATATAATGTATATATATACATATATGAAGAGCAACAACAAGTGTTAAACAAAAATTCTCTTTGCCCGGTTTACTTTAGAGAATTTGGCCGGATTTACTAAATTATCAAAATGAGAATTGCGGCCCGTTTTGATATCATTTGCCCCTGTGTTATTTTGAATATTTTGTTGGATACGAATCCAGCCTGAGGGGTGGGATAAAACTATCTTAAAATTTATGTCAGCAAGGAAGTCTGTCGAAATGTCCGTTAAATCATTTCAATTGCTTGTCCAATTATAATCATGCCCCAAAGTACATCAGATTCATTTTCTGCACAAAAAATTCAACATGACCAAATTTCATATACAAAAAGGACAAAAAAAAAAAAAAAAAAAGGAATGTGGTGGTGGTCACATTCATCATTGCCACCTCCGCCTCCGCCACTGCTGTGCAAATAGAGAACCAAATTTCATATACATGAGAAAGTAAAAACTTAAAAAGATAAGAGAAAGAAAGGAAAAGTAAAAGAAGAAAATGATGGCGATGTACACAAGTGACTCGACTGGCATGCAAGCAAATAATATAATAGCAATGAGGAAAATGAGAAGAAAAAAAAAAGAATATAAAAAGGATTCTGGTGGTGGTTTGGTCAGTTTACGATGGTGATGGTGATGGGATGATGAAGATAGAAGAGTGGGTGGGCTGGTGATCTGATTTGCATGCATGATGCATTCATTGTCGATTCAAGAAATTCAAATGCATCAATTTGATCACCGACATAGAAGAAGAGTGAGTGGGATTGGGGTTCAAACGAGAAGGAATCATGACTGAGAATTGGGATAAACGAGAAATAAGAGATGGGACACAGTTTTTGCAAAATATTTTCTCATTATTCTAATAAGGATAATTTGGTAAAATTATTTACTACTCACACATTTATCCTACCATATAAATATTAAATTATATTTGATATAAATATATTTTTTTTACAATCTAATAAAAATACACAATATTTATTAAAAAAATAATTTATATCCAACAATTAATTATAATTTTTTTGGATCATTATATATTCTAATACAATAATTCAAAAAGTAAACGGATCTCAATATATACAATCAAATAAGTTTTTTTTTATTTTCACAATACAGTTATCAATTCAAACAATCTTACCAAAAAAAAATAAAATATAAATAATCATCATTATACTCATTCTTCTATAAAACGGCCAAACACATGCCCAAAATCACATTCATTTCTATAAACTTTTTTTTTTTTATCAAGAACCAATTTTTGAAAAATGACATCAATCAATCGCAGCTTCATTTTCCCTTAAAATATTAAAAACAGAAAAAAATTGAAACGTCTCTCAAGGAATTTTGACCCCAATGTTTGAACAAAAGGGGGGAAGACAGGAATGTCCTAGCCTATTTCTTCTTCTTCTTCATCTTCTTCTTCTTCTTCTTCTTCTTCTTCTGCTGTCTGTTTTCGTTTTGCTTTGACTTCCTCCACACACACTGACACACACAAAAAACACCTCAGCTCATGCATGTTGCTTCGCGCAGTCAGACTTCAAGCGCTCTTGCTTAAACCCCATTTTCAAGCCCTTCAATCCCTCTCACTGCTTTCCACCACTCCTCATCCAGGGCCCTTAAACGACACCGTTTACGACGTGTCGGCTTTGATCAAGAAACCCAACTGGCAAAAGAACATTCGCCTAAAATCTCTCGTTTCTCATTTGAACCCGCACTTAGTTTCCAGAATCATAGCCTTCCACAGCAGGGACATTCCACTCTGCCTCAAGTTTTTCAAATGGGTATGCAAACAATCAACTTATTGCTATGATATAGACAGCAGAATTCAGCTACTGTATATATTGAGGTCCGACAATTTAAGTGGGGTTATGCATAAAGTGCTGGTTTGGTTAATTAAAGAGTGTTGTAGTTCTCAAGATGACATTTTGAAGCTAATGGTTGCTATTGATGACATGCGGGAAAAGGGCGGGTTTCGGATTAATTATCCTTGTTATAGTATGCTTTTGATGTGTTTGGCGAAATTAGATATGGGTTTGATAGCATTTTTGGTGTTCAAGAGAATGTCGGAGGATGGGTTTGTTGCGAGTGGAATTGATTACAGGACGGTTATAAATGCTTTGTGTAAGAATGGCTTTGTACAGGCTGCCGAAATGTTCTTTTCTACAGTTTTGAAACTCGGGTTTGCGTTGGATGTTTATATTTACACTTCTTTGGTTCTGGGTAATTGTAGAGCTGGTGAACTTGGTGAGGCCTTCAGAGTGTTTGCGTTAATGTCAGAAGAGGATGGTTGTGGTGTTAATAGTGCTACGTATTCGACTCTTGTGCATGGTCTGTGTGAAGCAGGAAGATTAGATGAAGCGTATAAATTGAAGGAAGAAATGAGTGAGAAGGGCAGTCAACCGAGTACCCGCACCTATACGGTTTTAATTAAAGCCATGTGTGATAAAGGATTGATTGATCAGGCGTTTAATTTGCTAGATGAGATGAGAAAGAAGGGATGTAAGCCCAATGTTCACACCTACACAGTTCTTGTAGATATGTTATGTAGAGAGGGAAAGATTGAGGAGGCTAATGGGATGTTTAGGAAGATGCTGAAAGACGGACTTAATCCAGGTACTGTAACTTATAATGCACTAATTAATTGTTACTGTAAAGAAGGATGGGTGGTTTCCACTTTTGAGTTGCTTGGGGTGATGGAGAGAAGGCAATGCAAACCGAATATCCGTACATATAATGAGCTTATGGAAGGGTTGTGTAAGATTGATAGACCTTACAAAGCAGTGGCACTGTTGAGAAAGGTCATAAACAATGGCCTACGTCCTACTGAAGTTACCTTCAATATTCTCATTGTTGGGTTCTGCAGGGCAGGCCAGCTAAATATGGCTTTCAAGATTTTGCATTCCATGAGCTCAATTGGCATTGAACCTGATCAATTTTCTTATACTGCATTCATTGATAGGCTTTGCAAAATGAAAAGCCTGGAGCAAGCAGGTGTTTTTTTGGCACTGATGATAAAAAAGGGAATATCTCTTGATGAAGTGACACTGACTGCTCTTATCCAGGGTTATTGCAAGACTGGAAACACTAGATATGCACTTCTGCTGTTTGAAGAAATGGTCGAGGATGGGTGTTTGACAAGTCCACATACTTTCAACATATTTCTTGATGTTCTCGGCAAAGAAGTTAAGCTAGTTGAAGAAAATGCTATGTTAGGGAAGTTGTTAAAGCATGGTCTAGTTCCCTCCGTTGTGACTTATACTATATTGGTTGATGGGCTATGCCGAGCAGGTGATACGAACACTTCCTTGAAAATGATGGAACTCATGAAACAGGCTGGTTGTCCACCAAATGTCTACACATATGCTATAGTCATCAATGGACTTTGCCAGAGTGGAAAGTTGGAGGATGCAGAGAATCTTTTGATTGAAATGCAAAGGACAGCAGTATCACCAAATGGCATTATATATGCTTTAATGATCAAGTCACATGTTGCAGCTGGCAGGTTGAACCATGCATTTGAAATTGTCCGCACCATGTTCCAAAATGGTTGTCAGCCAAACAATCAAATATATTTTGCATTACTTGCAGGAATTTTGATGTTGGAGACGGCAGGTTCTAATAGAGCAGGAACTTCTATTGCTGCTTTAAATGCTGAGTCATCAAGTAGCGGGGAGATTGATGTCAATTGTTTCCCTAACTTTATTTTTATGGAGATGGATATCTACCATGCTTTCCAGCTTCTAGAGAAAATTAGAGAATGTGGTGGTCACCCCTTTGATGTATACAAGTTTTTAATTATGGGCCTATGTAGAACAGGAAGAATATCAGAAGCTGATATTCTTATACAAGAAATGGTGAAAGATGGCCTCACTCCAGACAGTGATATCTGTGCTAGCATAATTACTTACTTCTGCAAAAGTGACGATTATACTAGTTGTCTTGAGTGGATCAAGAGATTCGGTGCCTGTGGCTGTGTTCCGTCTTTTGCATCTTACAGTGCTGTGATTGTTGGTCTGCAAAATGACGGAAGGTCTCAAGAAGCTGAATGGCTGGTGTCTGACCTTCTAAGAAATGCTGGTATTGAGGATCAAAGTTCAATCTCGCCGTATATCAATTTTCTGGTAAAGGAGAAGGGCCTTGTCAATCTTTCGAGCTCCTAAACTTAATAGAGCAAATCGGCCACCAGGAGACCCCAATTGTTTAGCACTCTCATTCTAACAGATACAATAGAACATGGCAGGATTATGCGCTGTAAAATATCAGATACTAAGTATATTTTACCTGAACTGACATGGAATCTTCACTATGGAGCCTGCAGCCCTTCTCATTAATGTCATCCCTCCTACGGAAACCATGTCCTGGATTCGAGCTCTTCGCCTGGTCCTTGATACAATTTCATTGGCCATGTTTCCCTGTAGCATCAGATAGTCTTTTCCATGAACAAAAATGGGCAACTGCTCTCTCTTGTTATTGTTGTCCCCTGTTATCTTGTTTATATGTTTTCCAATTTCATGAACATTTTAAGTCCATTTTCAACTTCTAACATGAGTAACACGTCGATTGTGCCAATGAAGCCTAGCTCAACAGTGGCAAAACTGCAAAGCTAATGCTCCAAGAGTACGAGGTTTTAGGTTCAGATTCCACAGAGTCTTCGTCTAATTGTTAGTTGATTGTACGTCTAATTGTTAGTTGATTGTAGATTGTTATTAGTAAATAAAGGTTAATTTTTAATTAAAGTAGTTGTTGATGATTGGTATTTTCTTAATGTCCCATATAAATGTATCTTGGACTTACAAGAACATGGTCCCCGGAAATGGTTTTTGGAATTTTATTTTATGTTGATAAAAAAATTGTTAAGAGAAGTAAAATCTGTAAAAATCTATTCTTTCTTTCTTTCTATCCAAGTAAACCAGAATTTTATTTTATGATGATGGAAATTTGTGAAGAAAAGTAAAATTAGTAATTTTTTTTTGGGTTTCTTTCTATCCAAATAAATCAACTCATGACTTTTGTTTGTTCAGAATTGGAATCTGCAAAACTCATTAAATTATGAGTTTTTTTAATTGTAATTCAAATATTTAATTTCCTTACTTCTAAGAAAATTCACCTTAGGAAATTTTATACTTGCCCCCCCCCCCCCCCACCCCCACCTCACTCGGCCCTCTCATCACCTCATTTCCAAATGACTTTGCTTCAAAGATTTGTTTATATATATATATATATATATATATATATTACATGTGTGTGTGTGTGCACAGAGAGAGAGAGAGAGAGAGAGAGAGAGAGAGAGAGAGAGTTGCCCTTGCAAGTTGCAACTTAACGTATGATTATGTTCTTCATGAGCAATTCAATTCCTATTTAATTCCTACACCGCGTGAAAAGATTGCTTCAATGCTTTCCTCTTTCTTTTCCTCTCTCTTTTTCTTTCCTTTTTTTAAACATTTTTTTTTTTGTTTTGTTTAACTGATTATGTATTCAATTCTCTAAACTATATATAAAATGTATTTATAGATGTAGTAAGATTTGTTGAGGACATGGTTCAATGCATAGCAACAAATTCAAATCCATTTGGGATTCGAGAATAATTCTAAAATTTGTGATTTGAGTATTATTTCATATAGTTTGAAAAAAAAAAGTAACAAAATTTTGTTTACACAACAAAATTTATTATTAAAATTCATAATTAAATAAAAAATTTATCAATGCAAAATACTTAATTATTTATAAAAATAATATATTTATATAATTAAAAAATTAGAAAAACTAGTTAGTATAATATAATATTATTAAAATAGGTATAAAATTCAGAAGATTCTATCATACTATAATTTATAAAAGATTTATGTGAGATTTCAATGTCCTATATGAAAATATCAATTTTTATTCGAATTATTTTCAAAATTTCAGAAAAAAATTGTTACCATGGTTTAATGTCTTGTTTTAATGACAAATTTTGAGACAATCTTTTTTAATTATAAAGACTCTGGATATTTATAGATATATTTAAGAATTTTCATTGGCCGAAATCATATTCATATAGTATTTAAATACTGAATAAATTATTTGTTTTTTAATTATAAAGACTGGATATTTATAGATATATTTAAGAATTTTCATAGACTTCCCCCCCGTAAGGCCTCAATACTTAAGTATTATAGCTTGGATTGTTTAATAGTTTATGTATTCCGTGAAATTAGCGTGTTTTGTCCTATCAATTTGATATTGAATCTTATTTTTAATCCAACTTATAATTCAGTTAAGTTCAGTGCATTAGACCTAAGCAGATCATAGCCATTAATACTAAAATTAATAATTAATATTATGATATTATTAACTATCCAATTGATAATTTAAGTTGTTTTTTTTTTTTTTTTCGAGACTCTCGCTTTGGAAGCTTCTAGCAAGCTCGACTACATCTATATCTTAAGAGAAGTTCTTTTTATTTATTTTTTAATAACTTTTTGTGGAATTTGGAATATCAATCTTATTCTTTCTGTTGATGATAATTATCCCTTTTTGGTTATGTTTCAACTAAGTTTGATCCATATTCAAGAAACTTTTTACTTTGGCTTCCAATGACCAACCAATAAAATAGATTCCCCATAGATTATATTTCAATTTTTATTATATTATTTTTTTTATTTTAATTAACTGAATCGAATTCGAATTAAATTTTAATTTTTTTATCAAAATTATTAAAATTTGATTGACTATATTTAACAAATCGAATTATTAGCTATCAATATCAAATTAGTATTTAAAATAGTTTGATTTTATTTTTAGGTGTAACTATTTAAAAGAAGATGGGCATTTTTTTTTAACTCTTAAACTAGTTGTTTGTATCAATTTAAACCTCTAAAATTGAAATTTTTGGAATTGAAATTTTTGGTAAGTATCCCCTCCCAACACTATTTGATCAAATTAGAAATCTGTTATTAAAAAGTCGAAATATAGTCATCCCTATACTTTTGAAATAAAGGTATAACATTAAACAATAATTAAAATTAGAGTTTAAGTCATATTTTCTAAAATAAAGAACTTAAGTTAAGTTTATATATTTAAAATAAATACTTAACTTTTAAAATATTAAGTGAGAGATATATTTTAAAATTCATAATTTTGAAAATATTATAAAATCAAAATTTAAACTTTGATGTCTTGCTCAATAATGTATAGAAGATATATTGTTATTTAAGAATAAAATATAGTAAATTTGAAATAACTCCCATTTGATTTTTAGAAAATTATAATACTATTGATATATTAATTAAAGTTGGACTTTCTAATTAACTATAGGTCTCTTTTACAAAAAAATTAGTAGGTGTCCATATTTTAATATCAAAGTTTAAAATTCCGAATCATTTTTCTCTTTTAAATATGTATTATAAAGTTATGCATTTTATTTTTTATGTGGATGGTTTTATGTAGTCTTCAAATAAAATTTGATTACAATTTTTAAATAATAATGCTAGAGAAAAGTACTTGTCAAAATTCAAATATTGAGGGAGGTGGATATAATATTTTTATTTAATTTTTCGCATGAGTATTTGGCCAAAAAAATCATATTTGATACATATCAAGGAGTTGAAGTATCAATTGGAAATTTAAAAATTTAGATTCGAAATTCATATAAAATAATAAATTTATAGGTAAAAAAAAAGTAAGATTGACAAATTAAGTTATTGTTAATTGATTCGAGATTGATAGTTAAAAGGTCGTTTGAGTTCGATTTTTAACTTAACAAATCAAAATTGAACAATTATTTTTGGTTCGATAAGAAATGAAACTTGATTTAAACTCGATACGATCAGGAATAAAAGAAAAAAGAAGCTTCTAAACATATTGACTAGGTCAAACATAGCAAGGGCAATATCGTCATTGAGCTAAGTAACGCTAGGACCAATTACCAAATTCCCCTTCCCACCATATCTTCTCTTAATTACATGTATACTTAAAATTAAAATATTTAAAAATAAAATATCCTTTTCACATCTTATTATTTGTTAAACTTGATTTATATTAAAAACACTATATTTAATTTGATATATATTTATTCATGTTTATATATTATTCGCCTTTGGTTTCTTCTCCAACGCTTCTTCTGTTGATTTTGCCGTTAATATTTTGATAGCATAGCACCATTAATCCAATTCTCTCTCTCTCTCTCTCTTCTTCTTTTTACTCATGGCGTGTTACTGTTTCATATGAGGTGAGTTCAGCCCGCTAAAGTTTAATTTTTTTGTGCAATTTTTGTGAAGGTAAAGATCTTTACACGGATTATGGTGTTCGATTATGTACTTCTGGTTTTGATTTTTGAGTTATCTGCGATTTGAATGTGCACTGCGTCTAAATTATTGGAATTCTGTTTGTTTTTTTTCTCTTCGTCCTCTTTTATTTGTTTATTTTTAGAAGAGTTGATCGCGGGTCGTTCTCAAGGTTGAATATTCCCCGCACTTACTTATTAGTTTAGTGTAGTTTTGAGCTAATGGGTTTTTCTTTTTCTTCCTATAGTGTTGTGAAGTGAAACTAGTTGATTGAACAGCAGATTAGGCGAATCCGTTATTTCAATTGGGTGGTTATTTTATGTTACATTGGTTGATGTAGAATTCATACGGGTGTATTTGATTCTTGAAATAGTAATTTTGGCTGTTTCTGTAATTTCTCAGAAGAATAATTACTGGTGAATGTGCTATCAAGTCATGTTTTCTGAGTATTGCTTTTGTAATGTAATTGTAATGTTTTGACGATAAGTGATTTGAAATTTGTTTCATTTGTATGCTTATAGTAACAGATAACTGTGCATCTGCAGTTCTATTGTGTGTGTCTGTGTATCTGATTATCTATATAGGTTTTATCTTTTATGGTCGAATAAATTCTAGAATTAATTTTGAATCTAGAAATTAATTTTGGTAGAATAGATGGTATAGTTAGTGGCTGAATTTTACTCAGGGATAGGACTAACATTCTACGTGTCTATTTCCCTAATTGGTCTTTAATTGTTTCAGAGTTTTGTACCTTTTCCAAAGGTCAAAGTGTCTTTTTTTTTTTTTTTTTCAACCAATAATCTCCGCAGACAACATTGTTTCTTCTAACTTGATTGTTGATTTCACCAAATTTTTGGCAGATGGATGAAATTTGAGGTTGTGGAAAAGTTGTATGCTGATGGTTGTGGATATTCTTGGACTTCTGTTGCTGAAGCTTTTATAACAAGGACGTCCTAGGTCAGAGTGGCTGCTTTAGATGATAACCACTGCTTGCAGCTTGTAGAGGCTGCACATAAGCATGTTGACATTTTGGTTAATGTTCAATCATTCTTACAATGAAAAGCCAGCACTTCACTACATATTGTATTACTTGTTGGACATAAGCACAGATGTGTACATAGAGTTAATTGAAGAGCACTGTTTAGACAGTGTGGAACCTCTTTCAGAAAGAGGTTAGAAGCCATTGACCTAAATTTTGTTGTTCAGTTTTTGTAAATCAAAATGGAAAGGTGAGTACTTTTTCTGGTACACTTATTTGAATTGTACTATTACAATTTTCCTTCTGCGGGCTGTGAGCCTCATAGTTTTGTTTTCTTGTGCATTATTGATCCAGATATAAATTTTTGGCGAGCTTGGTGATGGAACTTGCGGAAGTGTATATAAAGCCATACATATTGAAACATCGGAGATTGTAAGGGATTTTCTCGATTATTTCCTTTCTATGTCTGGAATTTCCACTCATAGTAGAAACTCTTGTATTTTAGATGCATCCATTTACCATCCAGTTTCTATTCCAGGTTGCAGTCAAAAAAATGAAGAGAAAGTTCTATTACTGGGAGGAATGTGTAAACCTGCGAGAAGTAAAGGTTTGTGAGTCAATTTTGATGGTGGATTTATACTAGAGAATCAAAATGGAACTTGAAGGTATAAATATGGAAGGTGCTCGTAGTTGTTTTAATTGGGAAAGCTAACTGTTCTGTATTCCCCTTCTGTGCAGTCTCTACGTAAACTGAACCATCCTAATATCATCAAGTTGTTGGAGATTGTCCGAGAAAACAATGAGCTTTTCTTCATATTTGAGTACATGGTATCATTTCATTGCTTTTTAACATTTTGCAAATTGTTGTTGTCTCTTATATGTATTTTTTATTTTTTCAGTATGATACAACTCAGACCTTATAGACTCCCTTGAGGTTATTAGAATCTAATAGGAAGATTAAAAACACAGAAAAAACTGAACAAAATAAGTTGGTACAACAGAATGTGGGAAATGAGAGAAGATGCAGAAGATACCCGGAGTGGGTGGTGACAGAAATGAGAGAGGGAAGGGACAGAAAGAACAACTGTCATTTTAAGTGATTGTATTTACTTGAGAGATATGGGATGAGATAGGTTACTGGTACTGGAAGATTTGATTTGGGAATTCACATTATTGAAAAACATTTGGACCATTCTCTATAGCAGTCAATAATAAGTGTAATGAGTGGGAAAATAGGGCTTTATTTAAACTTAACACCTGTGGAGGTATTCCTATCCTTCCGAATGACAATTTACATATATCAAATACTATTATCTAGTAGAAGTGACAACCAAGGTTAAATTTGGGGAATAATAAGCAAAACTCGCATGATAACGGCTATCAGATGTAGGAGGGGGAATTTATTTTCTATGATCTTATCTTTCTTGACACAATTAACAGGCTGTATGTCTTCATCTGATTATAAATTGGATCAAATACTCTCCCACATGAAACTCAACTTTCTAATGCCGTCAGCATCATGGGTTATTGTATTTCCAGGAACACAACTTATACCAAATAATGAAAGATCGGCAAGAATCTTTTTTAGAGGATGAGATTCGCGGCTTGATGTCTCAAGTGCTGCAAGGGCTTGCGCACGTGCATAAACACGGATTTTTTCATCGGGATTTAAAACCTGGTATTAAAGTATTAAGTAGTGTTTTTGCATCATATGAATTAATATTTTTTTTGTTTGATGAAACAATGTCATAAGCTAATTCGTGGATATTCTTTCAAACTGCAGAGAATTTGCTGGTGACGAATAAAAAAATAAAGATTGCTGACTTTGGAATGGCTAGAGAACTGTCATCGATGCCTCCTTTTACCGATTATGTTTCCACTCGCTGGTGAATAATCTTCACCAATGAAACACACCCTTTTCTGCTTGTGTTTCTGATTCAGAACTGTCTAATGGATGCTTCATATATCTGTTATTGCAAGGTATCGAGCTCCGGAGGTATTGTTGCAATCTTCATCGTATACCCCTGCCATTGGTATGCCGAACTCTTTTTACTCAAAATTTTAGTCATTTTAATTTAAGATGTTCGTGAAAACTGCAGTTCCCTTTCTTTTTTTTTTTTTAAAATTTATTTGTTTATGATCTTGGTAACTTTTTTGGGTACTGGTATTGAGTGTGCTAATGCTACCCTTTTTTGAGTGGAAAATTTAATGAAATCGGTGTGAGACTAGATGAGTTTTTGGTGCTTTGAATTGTGATGGATTTTAATTTAACTCTTTGTTTAAGAAATATTTGGAATTATTACTTTGGCTTCTCTTTCCCTTTGTTTGGTTAGATTAATAATGGAATGCACTAAATCATCACAGATATGTGGGCTGTTGGTGCAATACTCGCTGAGCTTTTCACTTTGTGCCCTATTTTTCCTGGGGAAAGGTGACTGCATAATTTATTTTTCAAACTTACCTGTTTCCAATAACAATATAAGTTGTTTCTTCTGTCTTGGTTTTATGCAACCATCTGGACAATAGAACTTTCTTTATTATGTGAAATATGATCTTTTATTTTGCTTCATATACAGTATTAGGATTATTATTTATGTGAGGTCATCAATTCAAGCTAAAATTTGCAGAGTTGTGTCTTTATAGCATGTGAATCTCATTTCATGTATGACCAGTGAAATTGATCAATTATACAAGATCTGCTGTGTTCTTGGGGCGCCAGATTGGAGAACATTTCCTGAGGCTACAAACATTTATCGATTAATTGATCTCACTTATTCAGAAGTGAGTTCTACCCGAAGTTTCGCATTTATCTGCTATTGTCCACTCAGATGTTATTCCTGCTGATGTTTTTACTGATTTTAGCATCAATGTTGTTGATAGATTATGCCTGCTAATCTTTCTGATATTATTCCAAATGCAAGCTTGGAAGCCATAGACTTGATCAAGGTAGATTTACTCAGTATAACTTCACGTATATGATTTAGCATCCTTTTAATGGGTGTAAGCATGCTTATGCTGATATTTTTCCTCACTGTCAGCAACTTTGTTCATGGGATCCTTTACAGAGGCCAACTGCAGATCAATGCTTGGAGCATCCTTTTTTCAATGTAATATGCATCATTTTTTTATAAGCTTACTGTTGTTTATGCATAAATACTTAATTTCTGCCTATGACTAGGTTTCCATGCGGATTCCTCGTACACCTGCAGATGCACTTAAGTTAAATCTAGGTATGTATAGTTGGTATCTAGCATACTTCTCAATTATGTAGTCAAGGTCTATGTCTCTTCTTACTTGTTACCTCATCTGTAGGATCTGAACCGGATCTTGAACTGAATCTCTGGAACTTTGCACTGCGGCAGATGATTGTTTTCTTGGCTTGACATTGGCAGTGAACCCCAGTACTCCAAACTTGGGTAACAAATTCTGTTTTTTGGGGGTTTCATGATTCTTGAGATGTTGATTCTGACATTGATGCTTTTTTTTCCATTTAATGCTTACTGGGTCAAAGCAGCGGGATTAGAAGCCCGAATATTTTAAGACACAACACGTACAATGGGACAACTGACTTGAACATTGGTAACTATTTAACTTGGTACCACATGTACATCTAGAGACTAGACAAAGACCATATCAGAAATACAGGTGTATCAAGGTCTCATCAGCAATGTAATTGTCCTTTGAATCTTGTTTATTGTGTTTTAAAACACAAGACAGGCTAATGTGGGCTTTTTCTTTAACGCTTGCTCATGCTGACAGCAAAGCTCCATTTAATGAATTTAGTGTCTCGGGAAAGGGAACAGAATTTACACCTTGGTAGGAAACAGGAAACTATCTGATAGAACGAGCTTTCCAAGCACTCTAGTTCATACGAAACTTTTGTTGTGCCAAAGATCATTTCCATGCAAGGTTCTATGGTTCAAACCCTATTTCAAGTGGAATATGTTGTCACGAGGTGTATTTGTTTAAAAAGGTTCTAGTGAGATTTAATTACAAAAATTGCTTTCCTTTCCTATTACTATTGCTTTTCATTTGTCCAAAACAGTTTATTTCCCCAAAATGAAAATGTGTTTGGTTTGGCATATTTTCAAGCCTATTTTCGAAGCCTACATCCTATTTTTCAAAAGCCTACACCCTTTTTCAGGGACATTCTTTATTTTACATTTGAAGATAAGTAAACCAAACATGCTTTCTCAAAATGAATTGGCAAATCAACCTGTCGACTAAATTGGTCAAACTTTGCAACTCAATCATTCACATTTTCATTTGCACATATTACCGAGGGAATCTTCTTAAAATATTTTCAGAAAATATTTCCCAAAATGATAATGGAAATGAATACAAACATTGCCTTGAGTCTTTTGCCGTTTGAGACATGTTCATTTCAAAATAAAGTTGCAAAAAGAGGTCATTTTCCTGACTTTTCTTTATGTTATTCAAATGTAGAACACTGCATTTGTAATTATATCCATTCTTATTTCATTTTTTTGGTTTGTCTGACCGCATGGGTTCTTTGAGGTTGTAGAATTAGTTGATCTCACCTTAGCCTTCTGATTCACATTGTCATCCTGCTTCACTGGTTGTTTTTAGTTGCTGCCTTTCTGGAAACTTCACTTTTATCTGATTAGTGACTTTATTTCTTGTAGAGAAGGTCAACAGAAGTCAAGGTACCAAAGAGGTATGTTTTTTTGTGTATGTTCCACTTTCTGTCAATAAGATATACTAGGGCCGGATCCCTTTTTTTTTTTGGTTTTCAATTTTAAAAGATTTTGACCTTATCTGTGCAGGATATGATGATCTGCTCTGGTTTTCATGATCATTCACAGCAATCAGGTATTTCTGTATTTGTGTTGCTCAACTACATTACCCTGTTGACCCTCGAACATTGTAAAATAAGTCGACCATGAATTAACTGCATTTACCAAATTTTGTCCTTCAACAAGAAATGATAATCATATGCTCACTGCTGCTTTGCAGTTTTTTGGTCACTGTTTTCTTCTGATCGCAATGTAATTACCACATCAGTGGAGTCTTCCCATCCTTATCTTTCGGGTAAGTTACCAATGGGTAAATGTAATTTGCTTTTGAGGTGAGAGTTTTGCATTTTGTATACTAGGTTTTAATTTGTGCTTTCTATATTCTATAAGCAAATTGTTTGAGCCCTAAAAGTATTTGTTTAGATCATAATTGAAATGGGAAATTTTTTGTCCAGCTATATGTTTTAAAAAACACAAGGAATAAAAATTTATTGTTAAACTCACTAGTTTCAATGAGTGCATGCTTTCTATTCTTGTTTTCGCTCTTCTGGTAACTGGTAAGGGGGGTGGGGAGCAATGAGATGAGCACAAAATTCAAGACACCACCCTCCCCTGCGAGCCCAGATAAAGAGAAACGTAAAATAGCACCACAAAACTAAACAAAAGAAATTGAAACTGAGAATAACCAAAGCACAGAAAAGAACAGAAAGAGAAGAATGGTTGATGTTGAAACCTTGCATAATAACTTGCATGCTGACGATTCCTTATCTATGAGATGCAGAGTCAGGTTCTATGATTATTCTGCATCTGTGAATAATGATATTGCCAATTTGGATTGATTATTCAATAGATGGACATCGATTTCGTCTGATGGCATGTATACACATAAGTATGGCGCTTGCAGTGCAAATCGTTGAGTTTATTATCATCTTATCTTTCTCTGTACTGTTTTCACCATCGCAGTTCAGTTCCACATCCGTCAATCGGAGGTCCACAATCAGCAGGGTTTGCCATGA